>CAUYSK010095149.1:0-12096 GCA_963575035.1 Avahi laniger
AAGTTGATCTCTATAGCTCTTATCTTTTCTCATCCCTTAGTGGGAATACTAATAGCTATTGATCTGAACTAAAGATAAGTACTTATCACAATGTTTCATATCTGAACTAAGAGCATTATCACAATGCCTCATGTATATTAAATAGTCATTTCAAGGCAGTTGCTGTTAATGTTAACATCCATCATCCCTATCATAATTATAAAGTATGAATGGATATTGCCATCTTTCTACACCAAGCTCAGCTTCCACATACCCCTCTGGACCCTGGACCTTGGCAGAGATAGCTGCCAACAAATCATCTAATTTCAATATTCTTTCCAGCTTTTATTTCACTTGGTTTTCACTCCCACCTACTTCTTAGATATTTGCTCTACTGAGCATAAATGTTTTAGTTTACTTGTATCTTCTCTTAGTGTTGATGCAGCAATAACAACTTATGGCATGAGACTCCAGTACAGTGAGACTTGGTCCCAACCTGGGCAACTGGATATTCTTATAAGCCTTTGACCTGTGTGCTTTCCCCTAGTGTCTCCACTACTAATCATCTTTGTTTTAAGTTTTAATTCCATAATGAATTTGGAATATTCGACCCTCAATATACTAACATTTTCACCTTATATATACTTAAACTTTCCAGTCTTCTGTAGCTGACTAAATAGAATCCTAAGAGAAGTCTTTCAGAAAAAAAAAAATAAAAAACCTCAACCTTGTGTGTTGGTCTTTGATTCAGCTTATGGCAAACATCATAACTCTTTTACAGTCTGTCTCAGAAAGGCCTAGATTTTGTAGTAAAGAAAGATATTCTTGAAACTTTTTCATGGTCCTGTTTCCTAAGATGCTTGTCAAAGAGCATTGGTAATTTAATGTTAGATCATTTTCCCCTTCCTAAATTAGTCACATCAGAGATGTGTGGATTGAATGACTCAGAACAGCTCTTCTGCTCTTTGAGGACTAAATACGGTTATCAGCTAGTGGTTGTAAGTGGAAAATGAAGCATTAATTACATTTAAATTTATTTTTTCTAAAAAATTAACAAAACCAATTGCCTAATGCTACCATTATCAGGTCTTTTGATAGCTAGATGAATCAGTTCTGCATACAACAAATTTATGTGAGTTCCAGAATTAAACAATAATTCATAATTATCACTAATTAACAAGAATTGTATTAAGAATAATCTTCTGTTTTTTAAATGCGATTTAACACTAATTACCTTACTCTTGCCACTTGTACTTAATAAGTACTTCCTGTAATGAGGCTGGCCTGGGGTGGAACTAGTCCATCAGAATGACTGCCTTTTATGCAGAGCAAATTGTATTATTTTGAAATAGTCTGACAGAACATATTGATACATTTTCACCTTTTGTACAAAGTTTTATATGATGTAAATTCTCCGCTGACACAACACACCAAAAATAATTGCAATGCTCCCTATAATTTCAAGGGAACCTGAATAAGAAAACTGTAAACAGTGTAATTTGTTTACACTGATGCCACCTGTTAAAATCATTTTAGTAAGTGAATAAAACTACCCTATTTTTTCAGGATGAGTCCTGAATTATTATGATTTTAAATTATTATGGTTTTTTAATGGGACATGGTCATTTGCTACAGTGATCTCTTACATCTATACATGTATTTTGCTTCATTTATCTATATTCAATAAAATAAAATATATAGCACATCTAACATGGCTCCTTCCTTAACTTCATCTTGTTTATTCTCTTGTACTCTGTTACCCCTCTGTCATTTATCTATCCTTGTGTAACTAGAATTAATGACACATATGTCTCATAATAGCAAGTATTTCTATAGCACTGTCTCTGTGCCAGGCTCTGCTCAGGCTTCTCTAACTTTACACATAGGGATCCTCACAACAACCCTTAGAAATAGACAATATTATCATGCCCAATTTACAGATGGAAAAAAGGAAGCACAGGGAGTTTTAAATAATGCATTCAAGAATGCTCACGCCTACATGTCTTTGGCAAGTTTCCCATTTGTTTGTCATGTTGGCTAGGTTCCATCTCAATTGAAATGTTGCAAATTACCCAAGGACCTAACAGCAGTGCTGGCTCATAGCCAGCAATGGGGATTTCAGTTCTATAGCTGCAAAGAAACTACATTCTGCCAACTACGTTAATGAGCTTGGAACCATATTCTTCCCTAGAACCTTCAGAAAAATCTCAGCCTTGCACACACCTTGAGTGTGAGACTCTGAGCACAGAATTCAGCAGAGCTGCACCCAAACTTCTAACCTACAGAAAATAGGTGTTGTTTTAAGCCACTAAGTTTGTGGTAATGTATTGTGAACAATAGAAAAATAATATGATTGCTCTTAAATTTTACAATCGATCCCAGGATAGTATATCAACCAGTATTTCTTTCAATTCATTTGTTCATTTTCAAAAGTTCCTGGAACATCTGATAATGTAGTCTAAAGCTTTCTTTAGATAAGTATCATATATGGGTAATAATTTATAATCCTATAAGATCTCATTCTAATTAATGATTCGGTTCATTCATAGAACACAAATTATTCACAAAAATCTTTCTAACTGATCCATATTGAGTGATCATCAGGTTCAAGATCATCAGCTCAAGAATGAAAATCTTGAGCAGAATAGTGAGAGTTCCTTCTTAAATACAAACAATTATATAGACAGGTAGCAGTTTTGATCTCTTGAGTAGCATTTAATTAATCTCAATTTACTCAGAGGAGGAGGAGGAAGGAGGATGGCCGACTAGAGACATCGGTGGCCAGATTGTACCAGAGGGAAGGAAAGGTTTCAGGAAAAAGAAGAAAAGGGAAAAAAACACAGCTCAGATGTAGTTCAGAGGGAAAAGTGCCAGAACCTGCTGGAGACTCCATGGGAAGAAATTGCAGAGCAGAAGATGAAACAAGATATCAACAGAGATCAACCCCAGAGAAGCTTGGAGCCTGGTGGAGAGGCAGGTAGGGCTTTCATTTCTCCTTCCCTCACACCTCTGGTAGTCAGTGGGCTCCCAAGCTGCTGGAGAGCTTTTCTACCCTCACAAGCCCAAAGCTGCTGCCACCACTGAACTGGGAGATTCTTGAAAATAAAGCATCAGGCTGCCAGCCCCTTTGGGGTCACGCCCCGTCATCATGGATGAGAACTGAGATGGTGGGCTCCATACTGCTTTTCCACCTGTAGCGTGCATTTGTCTGCCCCAGGCAGCTACAGCCTTTCAGTTTACGTGTCACCTGTTCCCACATAGTTTCTAACTCCTGTCCAGACTGCGGTGGGTGCCAGGGAATCTGTGTGATCCCAGAGCTGGGACATTCCAGGCCGGCTACCTTCCTAGGAAAGGGACAAGGAGGACTAGTGTGTTGGCTCTCCTCCGCTCAGTCTCTTTTCTTCCCTTGCCCCTCCCCTGCCCACTGCTGCTGAGAGGAATGATTGAACTGAGAATCTCAGAAGCAGCTATTTCGCCTCTGTTGGTTTGCCTACCACACCGAAGCTTCCACAGAGAGTTGGGGCCTACGCCTTTCTCCTAGAGGACCTGCAGTGGACCTAGGGGTGCCTGGACTGTTAGCACCCCTAGGACTCCCCAGTGCGAGGCATACCCTAAACGAGAGCAGCATTAAGCCTGCTTCAGCAGTCCAAGGGCAACTCGGGACCAGCACATTTCTCCCTGGCATGGACAAGGATTGAACTTAAGGGACCTTTGTGTGGGTTAATAAACTCCTGGAATGAGGAGTTCATGTTAGTAAGGAAGCAATGCTCCAGGATATTCTTTTTAAAAAATTCATTAAAAAATGTTTAAAGCATATCTAAAATTTTGGACCTAAGAAAAGAGGAGTTATAATATGAACACTGTCACACAATCCTAATTATCAAAATGTATTGTTATATTGATTTTTCAATGTTTAGTGAAATTCAAGAGTTTTATTTTAAAAATTTATTAAAAATGTGACTTTTGGGAAAGATATCCAAATTTTTTGTGTCCAACTTTACTAGAATTCTAACTGTGCTTTCTCACGTGAATTATTTTTATAATTGCTATTGAGAGAAAGAAAATTCTTGTTCATGTATGTTTTTAGCAAATAAGCATATCCCTAGATACAGCAAAATTGAAAAGAATCAGATATACAGTAAGTCTTCATGTATCAGTCATGCCCACAATGTAAAATTACAGGAGTCAAGGGAAATCTCCCCTTCTCTTTCTGAAAATTTGCTAAAAAAAAAAAATCAACTCATAAAAGGTAGATTAATTGGAGAAAAGGCATACAAGTTTATTGAATTTGTACATGGCAGCCTTTAGAATGAAGACCCCAAAATTCAGGGGAAATTTTTCATTATCAACAAAGTATGGACAGCAGTGTAGAAATATGATTGGATAAGGAAATAATGTAATATTAATTGACTGAGTAGGGAAACCTAGTGAGGTCTGTCTGTAGATTTTTTTCTCGATCTCTGTGCAGCATTCCTTCCTCTAGGTTTATGGGGCAGGACCCTCTCTGGAATGGGGGTCCATTGACAAACAGTCAAACAAAGTATGTCACATAATTTCTTTATGGCCAGTTTTTATGCAGAAAGGCAGAGGGAAAGTTAGAGTAATATTTTTAAGTTTTATGGCTGGCTTTGGGGAAAAGGAGTTCTGGTTTCTGAGACCCACCATGGGCCAGCCTCAGGGAAGAATAGGACCAAGAAACAGGAAGAGAGGAGAAAAGTCGGCAAAAAACTTTTGCTTCTGAGGTTTTCATTTTGGGGTGCTGTTTTCTGAATCCCTACAACATCAACAGAGGAGGTAGCATTGACACTGCACAACCTGGGCTATTACCTGGAGAAGGACCTCACATTCCTGCACAGTGGAGTCCTGCTTATTTGATAGCAGATCGATTCTATTCCACAGGACAGTGACTAGCAGATCCAGCTAGAAATGTATTTGTGCAGTTGTAAGATTTAGTTTTGAGTTCTTAGAACCTAAATTTAATTGCTTTATACTCCTTGGTTGATATTTCACGCATGCACACTTTTTGTCACAAGTGAAATCCATATCTTGAAATCGTTCATGCTTCCCAATTGTAAATTTGGATGATCTCAAAATGCTATTTTACTGAAAATATTTGTTTCCCCTATAGATTTCAACAAAAAATTTATGAAATTTGAGAGTAAAATCTTAAGAACTAATGGACAAGTTGTGAAGAGTTGGTGTAAGAGTGACAATAGCTGCCCCTGTCCCTTAATAGTCACCCAGCTATGTAACTGGTTACCATGCCTTTTGGGGAAATATGTTTATTATTTTTTACATTGAAGTAGTCAGTGTTTCTGGATTGGAGACTCATTCAAAGTAAGAACTGGGATGAGAAGATTGCAAGAAAATACCATCAGTTATTTTTCCTCCGCAGAGGGAAAATTCAAGAAGGAACATCTAAGAGTGAGTACTTTGTTTTTACAACACCAAAAGTAATGACAACTGAATTCAAAATAAATACAAACAAGGCATTATTCTTCACAAAAACAAATTTCAAGGAAATTGTTAGTAAAGTAATATTTTTTCCTATTAGATATCTAATTAAAGTTTTTGAAATATTTTTAAATATTCAGCTTTTTAAAAACACCTTCCAAAGGCATACCTAAGTATTTTCATTTGCACTTTGTATATTAAACTTCATTGCAGGGGAATCAACTTGAATATCAGAGTCAAAGAATATTCAGTATTAATTCTCCTCTGCCATTCACTAACTGCGAAATCTTGGACAGAACACTAAATCTGTGGAGCTTAGTATCTTAATATGTAAAATGGATTTAATACCTTAAAATGTTGGAGTTGTTAAGTAATGTGAAATTATGTACGTTATTTAGCATACATAATTCTTGGTGTGTATAAATAGACAAAATATAGCAATTATCAATAATGAATTAATATTTATAAGTTCTTCAATTGTAATGTCGAATGCTGTGATTATTGACAATTATATTGAATGACTGAATTTGCATACATTTGTTATGAAATCATTTACATTTAGACTTTTCAAATTTTGTATTGTGAACAGTGAAATAGCTTAATTTTGGTGTGTCAGATAGGAGGGTTACTTCAAATTGAAACAGATAAAGAAGACGTATAAGATAAAAAAAATAGTATAAATAAAAGTAAACTTCCAGAAGATTACTTAGGTCCTTAATCATCTTTTTCCCCCATGATCTAGGTAACCCCTGGCCACACAACACCTTTTAGTTACAAATGTCTGTTGTTTATCTGATTTGCTAGAATAACTTCTTAAAAATTTACTTTGCCTCAGAACTAGCAGTGCCAAATTTGAAAATAATATGTCCAGTGCAATTTAAATTTGAGGTAAACAACACTTATTTTAGTAGAATTATGCCCCATACAATATTTGAGACATACTGATTGTGAAAATTTATTCATTGTTTATCTGAAATTCAAATTTTGTATTTAATCCTGCGTTTTTACTTGCTAAATTTGGCAACCTTGCTTAGAGCAATAGTCATAATATTAAAACATTTATAATCATCTAAAACAAATAGAATATTTCATAATAAATATGGGATAAGAAATAAATTAACGTACCTTAAAGTCCCATTTTGATATTCCTGTGATGTGAAACATCTTAAAGGTACATGGTGGTTCTGACAAACCAGAGGCTGAACTTGAATTGAAAAAGAGAATTACACAAAAAAGTACTTTAAAAAATATCCTTTCAGGAATTTCCAGTAGTAATGAGCATCTTAGTCTCAATGGAGCAGTGATTGTTCAGATTCAAAGAAATGATCATTTCTTTCATTTATCATTGTTAACTTGCAAGAAATTTAGGTAGTTATATATTACCTAACGATCTGCCTCCTCTTCCTATTTTCCACAAAAATAGGTATTTAGAACAATTAGTCAACGTTAAATATTAATTTTCAGGGGAATTCTTTTGCCCAGAACTTCTTGACCAATTCCCAATGTTTTATTTTTATTTTTTCTAAATTCATGATAAAGCATATCTAGGGCTGCTTAAAGGATTAATATAGTTTGAGAACTCTGGTCTGCATTTTCATACCATTACTAAAAATGAAGGGATGAAGGTGGCTCGGGTCAAAGCTAAGAATAAGAAGCTCCCCAGAAAAAAATGCTCCCACTGATGGTTTAGATAGAAATCAATCCCAATGACTCACCATCCCCAACTCTTGCCTAGTTAAATCTTTATGCATTAAAATTCATTTTTCAAAGGAAATCCCGCTATTCCACAGTCTCTGCTACCATTTAACTCTCAAATCTATAGCAATTACCATTTTAAAAAATGGATAAAATAATCCCCAAGGCAACACCTAGTACTTAACTTTTGAGATTCTAGGATGGTGTGAGTCAGAAGTACCTTTCCTCGAGTATAGACATCCCTTGGTTCTTTAGAAAGCATCTGCTACCACATGGTTGTGTAGATGTGGAAGTTTAGCAATTCTTCTTCCCAGTAGAGCCCTATCTAACTGGCTATTGATTTGCATTCTCACTAGTTCTCAAAGCAAGCATTGAGATTCAAATTTATGGAAATCTACTCTTGATCACAGACCCATCAAGTTCTACTGCCAGCAATTTATCTCTCTACTGAGAAAAAGGATTGCCCAGCACTGGATGAGAGAAGTAGCATTGACCATCTCTGTACTGTGTTTTCTCTTGTGTAGCCATTTTACTCTTCTCTACCATGTCAGTATTTTCAATTAAAGGAATGTGTTGTTTCTATTTGTCATTACCTGGCAATATATTTTATATACTTTTTCTTTATTCACTTACGTATCTCCCATTAGAATGTGAGCTCATTAAGGGCAGGCACTTTGTTTTGTTTACTTCTCTATTCTGATTTAACTATCAGCACAATTTAGGCACTAAAATAATAGATGGATGTGTTGTTTCCATCTTTCATGGATTTAAAGAAATCAGAATAAGTAGAAACTTAAGAATATGGTGAAATGGCCCAAATTATAAAGACTGATTCTTATTAATTAAATTTCTTTTTTTTCCCAACATAATTACTTTTTTCTATGTTTGGTCCCCTCTGAGAAAAGTAAAAGTAAAATTGTTAGGGAAATTTCTGTGCCAGTTCTGCTTAAAACCACAAGCAGCAAGTAGACACTGACACCTGTCTGTGTGACAAGCTGAAAAACCACAGAGGAGTTGAGCAAAGCTGAACAAAACTGCAAGCCTGTCATGATTATGATGCTTGTCATAAGCCTATCATGCTTCTCATGCTTCTACTACCTATAAGAATTATTGCTTATTGGATAACTTTTAAGTCTTTTTGCTAATTGGTTAATGATTTGTACCTGTGTGTGATTTGTTAAAAGTAACCCCCCAGAAAAAGTATAAAACCTGACAAAAACCCGGAAGAGGTGCTCAGATTCTGGGAGGCTTGACCTCAATCTAGACCGCCGGCAATAAAATTCTGACTCTCCAACTCTCTGCGTGCCGCTCGGTTATTCCCCTGGGACTGGTCACTGACACTTGCTGTAACAAAATAAACAGAAACTTTCACCAACTCTGAAGAAGCAAAATGAAGAGATAAGGAACTGAATTTGAAAAGCACAGAAGCTGGCTGTTCAGCTGCAGAAAGAATCATATATTTGCTGATCTCTCTCTGTTTTTTTTTTTTAAGCATTCCCTTAAGCGTTCTTCTGATAATCATATGCTATAGTGTTTGGATGTTTTTCCCCTCCTTACTTCAGGTTGAAATTTGATCTCCAGTGTTGGGGGTGAGGCCTAATAGGAACTGTTTTGGTCATGAAGGCAGATCCTTCATGAATAGATTAATGCCCACCCTGGGAAAGGGGTCTCTGAATGAGTTCTCACTCTATTTAGTTCCTACAAGAGTTCCTCCAAGAGCTGGTTGTTAAAAAAGTCTGTTATCTCTCCTTTCTCTATTGCTTCCTCTCTCACTATGTGATCTCTGCACACGATGGCTTACTTTCACCTTTTGCCATGAGTGGAAGCAGCCTGAGGCTCTCGCAGAAGCAGGTGCTGGTGCCACGCTTCTTATGTACAGCTTTCAAAACTGTGAGCCAAATAAACCTCTTTTCTTTATAAATTACGCATCCTCAGATATTTCTTTATAGCAACACTAAACAGATTAAGCCACGATATGTGTTTTTTTCTTTTTTTTTAGAGACGGGATCTCATTCTTGCTTAGGCTGATCTCAAACTCCTGAGCTCAAGCAATCCTCCCGCCTCGGCCTCCCAGAGTGCTAGGATTACAGGCATGAGCCAGCATGCCTGGCCCTATGTTTGTTTTTTGTATGTATGCATACCTATCCATCTGTCTCTCTTTCTTTCTCTTTCTTTTTTTTCATCTATTTATCTCTGTTATTCCATCATCTTTCTTCATCTAGCTACCAAAATATCATTATTTATCTATCTATATTCTAGAAATTTTCTATTCTTGATTTAGAGCAAGATTGTTTGAATAAGAGGATTTTGCTTACTTTTATTCTCTCTCAAAAAATTATTTCAAACATGTATACCCTCCATATACACTTTGAAGACATTTCTTAAGGATTTTATTCTTTAGCAAAATACTGCAGTTTAAATGATAAATGGGTAAGAACCTAAGTTTGAATGCCTGTACCTTTTATCTTAGATCTAATTTTTTAAAAAATTTTCAACCACCAGCTGAAGCAAATTGTCTGAAATTAATTTACTGTCTGAAACCCCTGGCAAACTATATTTATTTATTTCAAAGTAATTTTATGACATTCAAAATTCATACAAAAAGGCTTAGTCTTTATTTTTCTTGCATGAGTAACATAATGGAAATGATTAGAGATGACTTTCACTTGAGGTATCCTGGCACGTGACATCAAACAAATCTGGATTAAAATCTCTACTTGGGTTCTTACTAGCTCCACGAGTAGAGCCTGTCTTCTGTCAGTGGATAACTCAGCCTACTTCCACGGATTTAATTGGATTTAATGCAATTTAGGCATTTTTATAGATAATTGGTGTACAATAACAATGACTCTTTTTTCAGTTATATTTTAAATAACATGTAACATCCTTTCCATGCAAGTTTTCATAAATTCTTAAAAGAAATTATTGTAGGAGACAGTGTCAATAGCCTACCCAACAGAGAAGTTCTAATACTGCCTCACATCCTAGCAAACCAGAAGGGACACGGAATTGTAGGAGGAATATAAAGCCCACATTATCTTAAATACTAGACTGATGGTTTCAATTTATATTAGTTATCTTTTGCTGCATAACAAACTATTCCAAAAGCTATCCTAAAATTTAGTGACTTGAAACAACACCCATCTATTATTGCTCTATAGTTAACTGGATGCTTCTGCTGATCTGGATTAAGTTTGGCTGACTTCAGTTAGACTTGCTTATGCATGTGGGGCAAACTGACTGGTCAGCTGGAATTGATTAGTCTAAGGTAGCCTCACTCATATGCCTGGCCAACTGGCCAACATTCATCTGCAACAGTGGTTAGAACAATGTTTCTTCCGCCATGTTTTATTGGCCAGAATATTCAATGGCACAAAGTCATTGATTAGACTTGATGTATACTTCATTTATGAGTACTTCTTCCATGCTCATGATATCTTGGCCAGTACTTTAATCCAAGAGCTCACAGAGTGATTTATCAATGTGGGACTCCTCATAAAAATGCTCAGATCAAGGAACACAATATAAAATTAGGGAGGTAAAGTGATGAGCACATATCCCTAGGTATTTACTATTCATCTACTGTTAAATACCACAACCCTTAGGAGCTAATGGCCTAACTGGGATGGTACATTTAAGGTATAACTTAAGTACCAACTTTGGGAAAACGTGAAAAGGTGTGATACTGCTCTTCAAGATATGGTATATACTTTGAACTCATGGCCATTATATAGTATTATCCCTGACAGCTAGAAAAAAATGGGTCTGGGAATAAAGGAGGAGAATCTGACAGGCACCTCTCCTTATCATTGCCAGTGATTTATTTGGAAAAGCATTTTTTTTCTATCCTTACAACTTTAGCCTCTGCAGATTGAGAAGTCCTAGTTTCTAAGGGGTGATAAATTGGGGTTGGGGATGCTTCTATCAGTGAACATAGTTAGGATACCACCAAACCTACGGATATGGCTACCACCTTATTATTTTGGACTTCTCATCATGGTAGACTAGGAAGAAAACAAAAGAGTTATTGGACTGATCTAGATAACCGACTCCCATTATCATAAGTAGATAGGTACTCCTGAAAAAGAGAGTAGAGTGGAGCGTGTCTGTTATGCGGAGGATTCCCTAGAGTGATTCGAGCTGGGTTCATGCACATTGATAACTATAAATGAGCAAGTCCAAAACCACGGCCTGAAGGCTCTCTCTGTTTAGAGGAGCACACTGCTCATGCACAGACCAGGATGCCTGTTTGGGGTGGGCAGGATTTGGCGCCTTCAGAAGCAATCTTCAACCACGACTAACATAAATTGTTGGAATTATAAGACCTATTCTGTGCTAACTACCAAAGGTTCAGTAGCAGGTTGAGGCCCAGTTGCCCACAGTTCATTCTTTAGAGGCTCTTTTTTCCATTATTCACTGCTCCACTGGTGCTTCCTGGAATCACCTCTCAAATAAATTACTTTCACTGAAATCTTGGTCTCAATGAATCTAAAGTACAGTGGGATGACATTTTCTCATGCTTAACATTCCTCAAAAAATCATTAAAATGAAAGAAGTGTTTTTAATTATTATGAAGAAATGTATTTTGAAGAAATCTTGGTTACCTTTCTCTGTAAAAGTTATTCAGGTCCTCCAAACCCAATGATGGTTCATTCCTTTCCCCAAACAGTGACATGGCAACTTCAGAAGTCATTGTGTTCTATATTAAGCTTTCCAGTTTTCTGAAACTCTGGAAGATTCTGATTCTTGGAAGCAGCCAAAACTCTCTGAGCTGTGCCTCTCTTGAATCTTCTCTACCTACCCTGACTCTCACTCCTGAGTTACCACAGCTGTGATCTCTTTGCTTTCTTTTTTCAGAAAAATCCACAAACTGCACAGAAATTGTTGCTTTTTTTGAAGTTTTTATTCCTGAAAAAAAAATTTAAAATGTACCTAGTATTGTCAAAGAATCTGTCTATTTCCATATCA
>CAUYSK010095151.1:0-21994 GCA_963575035.1 Avahi laniger
GTTGGCCAAAGCACCCGCCCTTTCCACTCTGCGTGGCTGAGTAAAGCCAAGGCCAGCTTCTGGCTAGGAACCTGGAATGCCTCCCCTACCCTCCTCCCATGGGCAACTCCTATTCATCCCTCAATACCCAGCAGTGTGCTCGAGGCTTGTGGAGTGGAGTGGGGCATCCACCCATGCTCGTGGGCTGGCCCTGTGGCCCCGTGGCCTGGGAAGCACCGGAGCAGAGGGCCTGGGTCAGCAGGACTCAGCACAGTTCACAGATGGGGCCGTCTGCGAAATGTTTATTTGGGGCCATGACAAGTACAGAAATCTGGAATGTTTAGAAACGTTTATATGGTTTGGCGTTGCAGTGTCGCCCAAGCACGGCATCACAAGACGACTTACCTTGTAGGAACTTGTGCACACACCTGTTTACGTGGTGAATACCATGTGTCGTGAGCAGCACACACGTCACACTCAGAAGGACCACGGATGGCCCGTGGCAGATTAGTTCTTTCCTCAGCCTGACAAGTGCTGACTCAACTACCCTGCTGGGGGGTGTAGGAGTGGTGGCTGCGGGAGCTTCCCGGGGGAGGTGTTTCCAGGGTGCCACGAGCTTCACATTCCACCTCATGGAGTCCCCCTGGGGACAGAGGTCAAACTCAAAGCTTCTCAGTGAGGTGCGTCCAGGAGACCAGCTCAAAAGACCTCCTTGTGAACCAGGAGCTCTGGGAAGGGGACAGAAGGAAGACGCATCAAAGGAGGCTCAGGAATGTGCTGCTCAGGAAATATTTCTGGAAAAGTTCAATGGGTCTTTCTGTGGAATCCCAAACATTCCAAGTTTCACAAGAATGACATTTATGTTGCTGGGCCGGAGGCCTCTGCAGATGGGCTTGTCCAGGCTCTCACTTCCCAGCGAAGTTGTCGGTTCCCAAGAGGGCACCTGGGCCACGGGGGAGGCTTGCTTGGCGCCTGGGGGAGCGCTGTGCCCCCCTGGTGGGTGCGTGGGGGCGGGGCTGCCGCAGGGCCAGACCCTGACCACGGTGTGGAAGCTGCCGCGGAGCCCAAAGCGGGGAACATCTGGGGTGGGCTCTGTGGGCCTTGCAGAACCGTACCGCAGGTCTGTACGATGCTGTCCTGCCGGGTGGTGATCGTGGGGGGCTGGGGACAGGCTTTATTCTCTGCACCCCAGGCTGGCACAGTCACAGTCGGTGGCACCCGGGCAGCTGCATGAATAAGTGAACACCACCATTGCAAGACACTACATCATTTACACACCACTAAGAGGGGAGAGACCGTAGCCAACTGAACTGTGACACGGCACTTTTCATGGTGATGCCAGATCGCAATCTTTCTGAAGACATTTTAAATGGCAAGGAAATGTCACTCACATGCTCCTGGTGGTGACAGGCTCCGGTGTGGGGTGCGGATGTGTCTGACCTCAGAGATGGGAAAATGGGAAGTCAGTCGATGAACTGGGATCATTTCATTCCCTGGTTGCTGGAATCTCCATGCCTCCTTATTTCTGGGTCTTTGTGTCCTGTTTCCAGTTTTACAGCTGAGGAAACTAAGGCACAAAGGGAGCCTTTGGCTGATCCAGGTCACCCCGCGTGGGGTGGGAAGCAAGGCTGGAAACCGCTTGCATCTGAACCTCCTCCTGGGACCCATATGGGCTGCACATCATGGGCACAGGAGGTGTGCATAGGAAAAGCGTGAGTGCAAGGGCGGAGGAACCAGCCCTGCCTCTGGCAGCCGTGCGTGGCCACTTGTTGGGGACTCTCCTCTCTGTGCCTCCTGGGGGCCTCCTCTGCTCTCAGGGGAGCTGAGATTTCCTCACCTATTTACCCCTGGATGTGAAGGGTCACCAGGTGTTGTGGACTGCAGAGTCCTGTGCGTGTGGAGATGCTTTTGCTGAAACAAATGCTAACCGTGACGATTTTGCACGTCTCTCAGTCTGGAGTCCTGGCATGTCTTTCTCCAGAGCCACGTTTGCAAAAAAAAAATTTTTTTTTTTTTGAGACAGGGTCTTGCTCTATTGCCTGGGCAGAGTGCCGTGGCATCAGCCTAGCTCACAGCAACCTCAAACTTCTGGGCTAAAGCGACCCTCCTGCCTCAGCCTCCTGAGTAGCTAGGGCTACAGGTGCACACCACCACGTCCTGCTAATTTTTCTATATTTAGTAGAAACAGGGTCTCACTCTTGCTCAGGCTGGTCTCGAACTCCTGAGCTCAAGCGATCCTCCTGCCTTGGCCTCACAGAGTGCTAGGATTACAGGCATGAGCCACTGTGCCTGGCCAAAAAAAGGTTTTTAAAAAATTTGCATACTCTTTTGTTTTTTAAATTGTTATAGAATCAACTTGTCTTTTTGGGTGCACAGTTTCTGGAATTTTAACATGCGTGGATTTGTGTGACATCACCACGGTCAGGATGCAGAACGTTGAGTCACCGCAAAGAAACACCTCTTGCTCCCCTTGGCCACCAGGCAGCCAATGGTGCTCGCCCTACGCCAGTTTTGCCTTCTCGGGGGTGTCACATGCTGGAATAGTATCTTGGAATCTCTGACAGGAGACGCGAGCAGCGATGATGGAAGTACCCTCAGAGCAGCGCTGAACCTGTGAGGATGGCACAGGCATCGAGCCCTCGAGAGCCACCGAGGTAGCCGCCGACCCAGGCTCCTTCCCTCTTGGGTGTCGCCTGCTGGGTCTGTCCGCTCACCGGTGGGAGGACATTTGGTTGTTTCCCGTTATGTCTTTTGCCACATTTGGGCAATTTTCAGCCATGATTTTCTCTACTATTTTTTTTTTCTGTACTTTCCCCTTTCTCCTCACCTTCTAGACTTCAGTGGTCACAAACTTTGGACCTTTTATTGTTACTCTGTAGGTCTAGGAAGCTTTGTTTATTTTTTAAATTGCATTTTTATGGAGATACAGTTCACATAACATAAAAGTCACTATTTTAACCATTTTAAAGTTTCCAATTCCGTGGGTTTTGGAATATTCGCAATGTTGTGTAAACATTATCACCATCTAATTCCAGAACATTTCCATAACCCGAGAGGAGACCCCGTACCTATTAGCAGACACTCCCCGTTTCCCCTCCCCCTCCCCTCGGCAACCACTTATTTATTTCTGTCTCTATGGATTTCCCTATTCTGGACATTTCATGTAAATGGAGTCATATAATATGTGGCCTTTTGTGTCTGGCTTCTCTCACTTAACATGTTTTCAAACATATTCATCCATGTCATAAAATATATTAGTATTTAATTCCTTTTCATGGCTGAATAATATTCCACTGTATGGACATACTACAATTTTTTAGTCTGTTCATTAACTGGTAGACATTGAGGTAGTTTCCATTTTTGGCTATTATGACTATGAACATTTGTGTACACATTTTTGTGTAAAGGTAAGTTTTCAATTCCCTTGAACTGAATCGTATACCTAGGAGTGGCATTGCAGGTCACGTGGTAACTGCATTGTTAACTTTGTGAGGAGCCACCAGGCTGCTTTCCACAGAAACTGCATCATTTTCAGTCCCTGCCAGCAGTACATGAGGGTTCTGATCTCTCTACAGGGACTCACCAACACTTGCTATTTCTGGTTTTGGTTGTAGTCATCCCAATAGATATGGAGCTGTATCTCTTTGTGGGTTTGACTTGCATTTCCCTAATGATTAATGCTTATTAGCATCTTTTCATTGCTGCCTTGGTCTGTTTCTGCTGCTATAACAAAACACTTCAGATGGGCTAATTTATAAATAACAGAAATTTACTGCTCATAGGTCTGGAGGCTGGGAAAGAAAGCAAGACCAGGACACCAGCAGATTCTGTGTGTGGTGAGGGCTGCTCTCTGCTCCAAAGACGCCGCCTTCTTGCTGTGTCCTCATGTGGCAGAAACGATGGATGGAATAAACTCAAGCCCTGTGTATAAGGGGACTAATCCCACTCATGGTGCAGATCATTCCTGACCTAACTGTCTCCCAAAGGCCCCGCTCCTAAGACCAGCACCCTGGGAGTTAGGTTCCAACACATGGACTGGGGGGGCCATCGCATGTGCTTGCTGGACATTGCTACGTCTTCTCTGGAGAAGTCGTGCCATGAGGGAATAAAGTCTGCGCTGGGAAGAAGTCATTTCTGTGTCCACCCCAGAACCAGCACGTGCAGCAGGTGTGCCTGGGTGGCCGCATGGAGACAAGCAGAGTGACCGTCAGAGCCAAGAGACAGTGCCAGGGCCAAGGGCAGGGTTGGCAATGGCCATAGTGGACTTAGGATGATTTTAGGAACTTTGGCAAAACTGTCCTCTGTGGCTGGGACTTGCTCTCCGGTTTAGGGGTGCGTCTGTGCCTGTTCACTCTGGGCCCCCAAAACCGCCATGAGGGGAGGAGCTGAAGCAGCGGAACCAAATCCTGGCTGGGACTTGATTTTAGCTGTCGCCTTGGAAAACTGGGATGCAAGTCCCCATCCATGAAATGGGGTGATGAATGTCCACCCGGCCGCATGGGGGGCGGGCTGCACTGTCGGTGGCCAGCCACTGCCCGGTCCCGACGCGTCAGTGCCTGTTCCCCCGGAGAGGGCGTGGCGAGACTTTCTGTGTGGTTCTCAGGCTCACACTAATTAACGTGAATTAACGGTGGGGATTCCAGGGAGGCAGCGTGGGCTCGCCTGGGGGTGTGGTGGTGCCAAGATGCAGCCCTGGCCCCCCGAGTTTAGTGGGGGCAGCACACATGTGAGCAGGTGGTTGCAGTGCAGGTCCAGCAGGGGCGTGGGGCCCACCCTCCTCACACTCCTGGCAGGCTGGACTCCCTAGGGGCCCCTGTCCCTGGTGGCACACGTCTGAGCAGCTGCACTTCTCCGTCTTTTCCAAACACTCTCCAGCCCCTTCCCGTGCACCCTGTCCCCCCAGCCACCCACGACTCCAGTCACCCTCGTCCCCACTCTTTGCAGTTCTCTCTCCCTGCCAAAGGCATCCCCACCTCCCACCGTCCACTGCGAATGCCAGAGATGTCTGTGGCTCCTCTTGCTCCCTCCTCCCACTCCTCACTGTCCGCAGGGCCTTCCTTGTCCTTGGACATCAGTCTTTGCTTGCATACCTCCAGGAATGGAGAGCTCACTCTCTTGTAAGGTGACTCATTCCCTTATTCTGATGTCTTGAAAGTTCTTCCTCTTAACCTTAGGTCTTTGCAGGAGCCACTCCCTCTGGCTGGAGCACTGTCCCCACCCCACCCCAAGGGCCCTGCTCAACTGCCCCGACTCCCTCAGCTTTACCTCTAGGGAACTGTCCACACAGACCTGTCTGTCCTCAGTCCGTGTTCCCTGGGTTCCAACAGTCCCATGGCTGGCCTGGGGTGATAAGGTCTGTCTGGCCGTGGTGCCCTTAAATGATCTATGCAGGGGCCTCAGTGTCCTCCCAGCCAGTACACAGAGACCTCAAGTGAAAAGTGAATCTTGGCAGCTGCTTCTGGGCAGCTGATAGGGGAGCTCGTCCAGCCTCTGGACACTCACAGTGGGGTCAGTGTGGCTGCTGTGGGCAAAGTGAGGGCAGGATCTGAGCTGCGTCTCCTTCTGTGCCCAGGGCCCAGCAGGGCCCATCCCAGAGCCAGTGCCTGGTACATGTTTGTTGAATGAATGCAAGAGTGACCTGGATCCTAGCAACTTGCCTGTGCCTCAGTGGTTCTCTTCACCGCCAGAGGCTCTGCAGCCCCGTGAAAGGGGGGTGCTGCTCCTTCTCTTCTGGGGTGGCTGTGAGTCCAGATGAAAATGTATGTGAGGTAAAAGCCCTCAGGGCCTCAGTCTCCCTGTCTGTAAAATGAGTGATAGGATCCGCCATCTCCAAGGGTACATGAGCTTCAACATTCGAGAATGGCGGAGCTGGGCCGGCCCAGACTCTGGGGCTGCAGGGCCGGGTGACCAAGAGACCCAGGCTGCCACCTCAGCACTGGGTGCCAGCACCGACCAGCTGTTTCCTGCATCAGCTCCTCCCAGAGGCTTCCAGCTGGTAAGAGGGAAGGAAAGCTCGGAGCAGCCACGTGGCCCAGGGCTGCAGCTGGCTGGAAGGAGGGCACCGGCTGTGTCCTCATCAGCAGGGCCTGGTGGTCAGTCGGCAGCTGCGCTCCTCCTGGCCTCTGGGTCTTGACCCCCCCGCTGTCGGCTCTGGCAGGCTTCTGGTCGGCGGTAGCTCCTCCCGTGGGGCTGATGTGGCTGTGTGGGAGGGAGGCAGCGGCCCCATGCTGTGGGCCGGCTGGAGAGAAAGCACATAGTGACTAATGGCTGAACACCTAGGCAAGGTACGCAGAGCATCGTCACGAGGGGAAGCACCCAGGACAGTGCCTGGTGGGGAGATGGCAGGAGGCAGAATTCTGAGAAAGTGCCTAGGTTCTGCCTCCTGGTGTCCACACCTGGGACAATCCCCTCCCTGGGAGTGTGGGCAGGACCTGTGAGTCTGACCCATTCACTCCTTCCACAGTAGTCACATGTGGGGCTGCTGACTTTGAGGAAGAAGGAGCGTCCTAGGTGGGCCTGGCCCATCAGGTGGGCCCCTCCCAAGGCGAGGGGCTCTGCACAGGGACCTCTGTCACGGCTGTGATGGTGTGCGGGCCACATGGCAAGGACCCGGGGCTGAGCTCCAGCCACTGAGTGCAGCCCTGCCAACTGCCTTGGGAATCCGACTCTGCCAGCAACCGCAAGCTGGGAAGAGGACCCGGAGTTGCAGATGGAATCACAGCCCAGCCAACGCTGTCCCTGCAGTCTTGTGGGACCTGAGCAGGGACCCCCGTGGAGCCCTGCCTGGACTTTTGACCTGCAGAAAGGGCCACCACTGAGTGGATGTGGGACGAAGTCAGCTGTTTGCTACGCAGCGTAGAAAACTAACACAAAAATAAAAGGGGTGACATCGAGCTCTTCCATCTGGCCTTCCCTGTCCTCAGGGACGCCCTGATGTCACTTGCTCTCTGGCGCCCTCTGCTTTTGTGCAAGGCCCTCCCCTGCCTCCTGCTTATCGCTCGAGCATACCTGGAGAGGCCCCCGGCCCCAGCACAGACTGCCCTAGCCGGGCTCCCACGGTGGGTACTGAGTGGGATAGAACCTTTGTGACGATCCATTTCATGAGTAGTAAAGACACTTTCTCTGCCTTATGATCTTCTTAGTGACACTGTCTTTTCTCTGGCTGACTGTGTCGTGAGAACACAGCATGCGATACACATAACACGTACATATGTGCTCATCCACTGTTTATGTTATTGGCAAGGCTTCTGGTCAATCGTAGGCTGTTAGTAGTTAAGTTTGGGAGGGTCAAAAGTTATATGCGGATTTTTTCCTGTGTGAAAGGTTGATGCCCCAACCTCCACGCTGTTCAGGGTCACCTGTTGTTCCTCAGAATTGCTCTTGTTCCTGGAGCCCCTGGTCCTCCCCCACCCCTGAGGTGGGCTGCTCCCAGAAGGAGGCTGTTGGGTGTCACTATCTGGGACTGCCTCTGGCCCCTGTCCCTTGGCAAGGGGAGTTGGCACAGCCTGCACTCCAGCCCCATCACCCAGCCTGAAGAGGACATAACTTCAAGCTATTCACCAAGACCGAACATACTTAAAAGAGCTGATGCGTATTTTTCCATTAGTTCTCTAGGGGTGACTATATTGAGCTGCAGTCCCCAGCCTGCGGGTCGTGGCCCAGTACCTGTCCGTGGCCTGTTGGGAAAACAGGGCCACATGTCCCCGCCAGAGCTCCACCTCCCCTGCCACCCCTCTGCCCCCGCCCATGGAAAACTTACATTCCGTGAAACTAGTCCCAAAAGTTGTGGACCACTGATGTAGGGAATTGTTTTGAAAATAGCTTTTTAAATTTTTTAGATGGTTTAGGCACATCACAAAATAGTAAAAGAAATATACAGAAAATTAGAAAAAAGAAAAAAAAATCAGACCAACTCCCACACCCAGAGAGCAGTGCCGATCGCTTGGTGAGCATCACTCAGAGTTTTGTGTGGACACACGCTCCCTGCACAGCCCGCACTCTCGTGCACACGCAGACGCAGGCCACAGTGAGAGCCTGTCATGACATCTGCGCACAGGCTCATGTGCTTTCATCTTTTTAGTGACTTGATAAGCCTGGACAGATTCCTGTGCCCATATATTCGGGCCTGAGCCATGGCTCTCACAGCTCCTGGTGTCTCCTGGGTGTGGAATGGACAGCCTCCTGGTGTGTGTCGTATAAACCGTGCTGAAGCCTGTGCGTCTGCGCTGCTGGGCTCATACGATCGTTTTCTTGGTGTAAAATGGTCACACGTGTGGGCACTCAATAAATGTTTGTAGAATGGATTTAACATTCTATGTGCCAGAGGAGAACCATCTCTCCCGTGGGCAGTGCGGTGCTGTGTCCATTTTCCCGTCCCCACTGGGAAGTGATTTTACCAACTGATGGTGAAATGCCCCACCTTTTCGTCCCCTGTGTATTTTTGATCACTAGGAAATTGGAACTGTCTTTCACACGGTTCTGCCATCTGTATGCAGCATCTATGTTTCTTTTTTTATGGATTGCTGTTTCATTCACCTTGCCAGCTTTCTGTTGTGTATTTTTCTCCTCTTACAAAAATATCCCCAGGGTTCCTTCCCATGTGGCCTGTCAGGAAGGCTGAAAGGGAGGGCGGAGGGGGCATCTGGCGCGGGAAGCCCCAGGGCAGCGGTGACCTGCGCACAGAGGGGCCGTGGGCTTCCTCCTCCACCCGGTGGGAGGCCTGGCTAGCAGGTTCTGTGAGGAAGCAGAAAGCAGGTCCTCAGAGAGCCAGCTCTTCCTGGGGTGCAGAAAGAGCAGTTTTGTGCCCCTACCCCAAACCCAGTGTGGTCAGAAGGGAGCCAGGCGGGGAGGGAGGGGTGCTGTGACCTCAGCATTCTCATCTGTGAAACGGGGGTGGTGACCTTCCTTCCCTGCCAGGGCTGGGCTTGGGCCTCATCTTCTTACCAGGACAAGTGGGGAGGCTCCTGCCCAGCTGGGGGTCCCCTGCACCGCTCCAATGCATCCTCTATGCAGCAGAGGGTGGTTTAAAGCGCCCCACCGCCCACTGTGGAAGTCAAGCTCTGCCTGTGCTGGCCACTGTGCTGCCCTCCTCGGCCGGGATGCTCTTCCGCAGGCTCGCACCGGCTGCCCTGCAGCACCCCGCCACTCTCAGGGCCTAGGCAGGACTGGGGCTCCCGTCTGCCCCTCTCAGGGCTCTGTCACTGCACCTGGGGGCTGTCTCCGCCCCTCCCCAGAGGCCACAGTGTCAATCCTCGGTGCGGCTGCAGACCCAGCATCTGCTGAGGCCCCCAGGCGCCAGCCCAGGGCATGCTTGGTGGGCACTTACTAGGCCAGGCATGGACGGTGCAACCTGGCCCCAGGATTGGCTTCCTGGCTTGGCTCAGAATTGGCTTGCTTTTCCACTGAGAGGTGACCAGGATGTAGAATAATTGCCAGGGGCTAAAGCCAGGCTTTGTAGAAGGTGCGGTGGGTCTTCTCACAGGGTCATGGGTCACCGTCCCTGCCTCGGCCTCAGCTGTGTCCCGAGTAATGGGGGTCGGGCTCCGCTGTTCCTCATTACAGGGTGGGAGTCAGGACCTGTGCAGGAAGCTGGGGAGGCATGGGACACGTATGGACCCTGTCACCTCCTCTAGCTGCCTCCTCTCCTTCCCCTTCTATTCAACCAGCTCCCTGGGCACCCTGTAGCTGCTGACACCCCCCACCTCTGCTGGCCCCATTCTTTCATCACCTCTTCCGGGCAGCTGCCCAGGGCCCCCTCCTCTGGCAGTGCTTGCTAACTGGACCCCCATCTTCTCACATCGTTCTGGAGGTGCCCTGTTTCCACCTTGCCTTTGCCTCCTCACTTCATGGGGCGACATGGGCAATGCTATGGTGGGGGTGGCGCAGGGCTGGGGCCCCTCCACACTGGGCTGACAGTGGCCCACACTGCCACTGTCCAGCCCTCCTTCCATAGGGGAGCCCCCACGGACAACTGCACCATCCTGGGTCTGCTAGTGCGACCTCTCCCCTTATGCTTGCTCTCGGGGTGTGGGAAGGGTGTGGGCACCAGCACTCAGGAAGCACCTGCTACATGCCTAGCTTTGGACGCTTCCAACTTGTCTTGTTCCCTTGTCTCCCCTCCACTGCCAACAATCCTTACAATAAGAGGGCTCTTGCCATCTTGCAGAAGAGGAAACCGAGACTCAGAGGGAGGAGGCGACTCATTCAAGGTCGTGCAGTGACCAAGTGTCTGAGCCAGGGTTGGGCCCAGCTGCTGGCCGCTGGCCGCTCTTGCCTTCCACGGGAGGCCCGAGTCCCCGGGTCTGCACCACAAAGTGTAATTGGATCTGCCCCCCCTGCCTAGCTATAGGTTTCAGTCATCCACCTCCTCTCCCTGGTGCCTTCTTTGGGCCAGCTAGGGAGGCCATGGGGATGGCTCTTCTGCCTGGGGCAGCTCCTGTGTCTGTCGGGCAATGGATTTCAAAACCATGTGGGAGACGGTCAACCGTGGCCGAAACAGAATTAATGAGTGAATCTGTGACACACGAAGGAAACTTGGCTGGCTACAGTTCAGCCAATAAAACTCCCCAAAGTCTGGCATCAGTGTGGGGAATGGGCAGGGCCCACCTAGTGGCTGCTTGGGTTTCAGGGGGCACTCGAGGGCGGTGTCCAGAGCTTGGAGTCTGCTCGGGGTGCAGCTCCGGCTCCTCCCAGCTCTGTGGCCTCAGGCCGGCCCCCTTGGACCAAGTTTCTCCAATGGAAAAATGAGGAGAAAACTCACCTTATTGTCTGCACCGTTAGTCAGATGGGGTTAAGCACGTGAGTGCCTCACACTCTAAGGGATGTTTGAAGTATTTCTCTTGCATTTGCATCCGGGTGTTCCACAGCAGCCATGGCTGCGTTGGTGCGGTTAATGGGGCCGGGACAGTTGGAAGCCACGGCTCTAGGCTGGTGGAAAGATGGACGAGGTCATGCATGGAAAGCCCCTGTAAGCTGTCACCGCAATCATGAGTGATTACGGGCACAGGTCAGACCTGTGAGCCACCACTACCTGTGACACCTGGACCCGTTTTTGCTGAAGGTGGCACTGCCTGTGCCCGGCAGCTCGCCTGGCCTGGACTCGCTGGAGTGCCGGCTCCAGACTCTGCGGAGGGCACATCTCAAGTGCTTGGGGCGTGAGGCCCATCTGGAACCCAGCTTGTGACTTCCTGAAGGCAGGTCCCCGGCTTTATCCACCCCTGTCCTCAGACCTGCATCAAATGTTTCCTGAGTGAATAAAATGAATGAATAAACTAACAGACTGTTTATTTAGAATTTTATTTCTGTGAAGACTGAACTCAGGTTGAGGGCTTCCTGGGAAGCCCCACATAGCCGGCCCCCAATCTTCACATCTTCAGTCAATTTTTTTTACAATGAGACTAAAAACAATTCATGTCTCTGCCCAGAGGGTGAGCCCCAGCTCAACTGAAGTGAAGGCTGTTTGCGACACCGGGTGAGTGCAGCTTGGGGGACACGGAGAGGTCCCCCCTCAGTGGATCGTGGAAGCAGTGAGGGGCTCTGGGTCCGTTTGCACTGGGACTGCCACCACCTGGCTCTGCATCTGCGGGTGGCCTCCCATCCAGGTGTGCACAGGTGACTGTGGACAGGCAGCCCCGTGTTAGATCGCTGCCTTCACAGGAATGGACGTGGGGACTTCAGGCACAGCTGGGGTTCTGCTGGGGAAGGACAGAAAGCAGCGTTTCGTCTTGGCAGGGGCCACTCAGGAGCAGCAACGATGACTCCGGAGCATGCAGAGCACGTTCACGCAGCGCCCAGCCCTCTCCTCATGGATCCTGGTGCCCACAGGGGCTCCCACTGGTGGGACCCAATAAATGTGCTCCCTTGAACTGGGAACCATGAGGCCTAGACTTGGCTGCAGGTCCTTCAGGGGACACTCTTGCTAAGGTGGTGCAAGGGAATTTTCTGGAATGGGCACCCCGTATCCCCAGGTGAGCTGAGAGCACTTCCTGAGGACGAGGAAGAGGAGGGGGCAACAGCACAGGCAATGCATGGCCAGTCTCTCTGTTGCGCTGATCCCTGGACAGAGCCCCTGTGGACAGGCCTCTTTTCTCATCCCTGTGGCAGAGATTGGGTGCCCTACTGGCCACGATGCCCACCTGCCCAGTCCCATGCTCACTGCTTGGTGCTCAGCCCCTGGTAGTGCCCTCTGCCCCTGGCGCTGTCTCGCCATTGGAAGGATGACCGTTTGTGGGCTGACCACTGGGGCCAAGATGGTCAGGACACCCCATGTGGGTACTGTGCCCCCCGACAGATGAGGAGGCTGAGGTTGGCGGTCAGGTGTGGCCAGTGGGGTCAGGGTGCTCACTGCTCCTGCCTGACTCAGTTCCTCCCTCTTCCCTCAGGCCACAACGTGGCCCTGGTTTTGCTGATGTGGCCGCCAGGCTGTGCCCTGCACCTGGGGGCTGGGGCCCCCTGGACCTCACTGCCCCTCCCAGAATGGGGTTGGGCCCTGTAGCTTTTACAGGGTCCTCAATCACTTGGTCCACACTTAAGGATTCAGCTTGGATTTCTGTCCCCTCCACTGGAGTGAGAGCGGGAGCCATTCCTACGATAAATGCCAGTTACTGTGCTCGGTGGTCTCACCTAGTCCCCAAAAGGGACATGTGACTGTTCCTCCCACACTAAAGATAAGACGATCATGCTCAGGGGATGGGCAGCCTGCCGAGGCCACACATCTAGGAAGCAGCGGACGTGCGGTTTGAGCCCACCTGAGAGCCTGTCTCTTCGGCCCTGGACCTCCATGTGCTGACAGCTCCCACTGGATCCCTGATGTTCTTTACACCCACCCCCACCCCGCCTGTCTCCCAGCACCTGCCGCACCTCACTCCCCAGGTGTGAAGGCGGCGCATCCTCGTGTTCCTGGTGCACAACAGCCGAACGCTCTTCCTTAGAGACCTGGAACTTTTCTTCCGAGTGTTAGGAGACACACATGCCCTGGGGGATGGATCTCTCCCTCTCTGGCTCCCTCCTCGGCCTCCCAGGCCTGCCAGCGCTCCCTGTGCTCGGCCTACTCTGGGGGCAGCCTTCCAGAGGTGCAGGATCTGCAGGAGAGGGAGTGGGTGGAAGCTCAGCGGCTGTGGGGCCGTCTCTGCAGGGTAACCGGAGCTGGCACAGGTAGGCAGGCTGGCAGGCTGCAGGCTGCACAGCTGAATTCAGCTGAGACTCCAAGACCTCTCTGAGCCTCCCCTGGATCCCCCGTTCCTCCACCCTTCCCCCTCCCAGGGGGGGCTTCTCACAGGGTGGTGCCCAGTGCAGCGCTGGCCCTTCCCTGCTGAAAGCATCTTAGCAGCAGGGGCCTGGGCCGCCTTGGCCGAGACCGCAGAGGGCTCCAGGGCTGCCTGAATGAAGAACTGAGACACAGCCCCTGCCTGGCCTTGTCAGGACCCGTGCTGGTGTCCCATAGCCTCTGGGACAAACCTCAGCTCACGTAGCCTGACATGTAAGGTTTTCTAGGGCCTGCCCAGACCACCATCCATAGCCTTCGACTTCGCCTCCTGCCACCTGCCCTCATTGTATAATTCCCTCTTACTTGCTCCTCCTCGGTCTAACTCTTGTTCTCCAAACTTCCCTTGCTCTGGGGAGACGAGAAACCAGGAGTGCTGGGATTTAGACTTGGTCCTTCTGGCTTCAGCTCAGTGTCCTTGTCATTCAGAGGGTCCATCAGGACAGCTGCTGGGCAGCCACCATCCTTCAAGTGCAGCAGCTTCCTCTCTCCACGTCTCTCCCTGGCACCCCCACCAGCCTGCTTTCAAACCTGAGAGGAATTTTCATCAAATCAGATCTTGCCTGAAACCAGAGCAGCTGTCAAAGTCTTCCTGATATCCCCAGGAAGAGTGGGCACCTCTGCAGCTCCCGCAGGCTGGATGTGGTCCTAGGGAAATAGCTCAGACAGAGAAAGGAGGTGGCAATCGGGGCTTGATAACAGCAGGCCCTCAGCCCTCCAGGGCTTCTGGGCGGCCGTCTGCAGCTCTGGGATAGGTGGAAGTATTGGGTGGCTTCACAGGGAGACTCAGTCTAACCATTCAACAGCTCCTGTCACCTCTGAATGACTCCAAGCGGAGGGGGATTCCACTTGCAGGGGAGCAGAGAGCAGCTTCTCTGAGGCTTGAGCAAGGGGGGCGTTGCCCGTCTGTTGTGTGAAGGCGGGTCATTCATTCATCACAGGGATTTACTGGGCACCCAGCATGTGCAGGGGACTGCACCAGTCACAACACAGACCACAGAGAGCAAACAAGACCTGAATCCCAGCACTCCTGGTTCCTAGCTTTGTGACCTACAGGGCTGAGCCCCTCCCGACCAGTCACCCTGTGTCCCTCAGAAAGGGCTGCGCTGCAGAGCCTGCAGGT
The DNA here is from genome assembly GCA_963575035.1 of Avahi laniger. Taxonomy (NCBI): domain Eukaryota; kingdom Metazoa; phylum Chordata; class Mammalia; order Primates; family Indriidae; genus Avahi; species Avahi laniger. Next base: position 14,364 of record CAUYSK010095151.1, read on the forward strand.
GGGCGCGTGTGGAGGGGTGAGTGTCCAGCCTCCATTGCTGTCACATCAGGGCTGCCTCTGGGGGAAAATGCCAACCAGCTTCCTGGGAGGCAGGCCCCTCACTGCATCCACGTCCTGCCAACTGGCCAGGAAGGGATTGGAAGAGTCCCAGGGGGTGATAAGTTTCAGAAGCCATGAAAGGGGACAGTGGAGGTCCGGGGAGAGACAGCAACCCTCCCACCTCCTGGCACCAAGAGCCAGATGAGAGGTTCTGTGCTACGCCCTACGGGGGCAGGTCCTTCCCAGCTGCTGTTCCTTCTTCTGCTTCTCTGTCCTCTTCCCTCTTTTCCCCCCAATTTCCTCCTCTTCACCTTTCCTTCCTCCTCTCTCTCCTTTCATCCCTCCCTCAGTCTTGCTCTACTTGTCAGCTTTTTTGGTTCAGCAAACATTGGTGCAGCCCAAGCCCTGCGTAGGCTCCTGGTTTCTCTCCAGCCACACCCCCTCACCTCCCCCACCGCCCCCAGCACAGCTCCTGCCACCTCCCTCCCTCCCTCACTGCCCACAAACCACCAGTGGCCTCAGTTTGGTGCCAGCGACAGGGCGAGGTGCAGGGTGAGGGGCAATGCGTCAAGGAAGACCCGGCCGCTGGCTCGAATCTCAACTGTGCACCACTGGGAGGCTCGGGAGGAGCAGGTGTGACCATTGCAGGGATCGCCCTGGACCAGGTAGAGCCCTTTCCCACCAGGCCGCGAGATGGGAAGGAAATACAAGGCTGCAGCAAAGAGACCTCCATCGCTCCAGCGCCGGCGCCCTCCCGCCTTGCTCAGTGTCCAACCCTGACTCGCGGTGGGGACAGCGAGAGCATTCAGCACCCTGGACAGCTCTGAGACCGCAGCTGCCGCTTGCGCGGCCACCAGCTGTTCTGCTCCTCAGGGCAGAGCGTTCCACCCACGCCTGGACCCGCTCTTCTCGCCTTCCTTGTGCTGCTGTGTGCCCTGCCCGCTGGCTCTGAATCGCCGCGCTTTTCCCCGGCCCTTGCGGAAGCCCAGACCCGTGCGGCTCCCTGTAGTCTCCAGCCGCCAGGTGCCTGGTGAGCCGCTAGCACTGTGGGTGGAGCGAGGCGATGGTCTCGGTGCTGTGGCGCTGGTGCTGGCCATGGCGCTGCTGCCCAACACGCTGGTGCTGCTCTGCTGCGTCCACAGCGCAGGGCTATGTCCATGCTCGGGCGTCTTCCTGGTGATGCTGTCACTGGGCCACGTGCTGCTGGTGGCTCTCGACACTGTCCAACATGTGCCAGGCTGTCGGCCTCCTGGACACCTTCCTGGCTCCCAATGCGGCGCTGAGCATGGGCGGTGGCTGGCTGTGGGCTTCCCGCGTTTGCAGCTCGCCTGCTCATGGCTCAGCTACAGCAGCGCCTTCCCGTCCTGCTGGCTGCGCCACCTGAGCCTGAGCGCCCACTTCTCTGCTGTCATGGCCACGTGCTCTGCCTCATCTCACTCAAGATGCTGAAGGTGGCAAGGCCACTGCCAGTGCATCGACGTCGTCACCGTGCAGGCGCTCCTGCTGCTCACCAACTTGCATCCCGGGGAGTCAGCCTGCGCGTACCCCCAGACCGCCACTGGCTCCTTTCCTTCTGCGACAACTGGCTTGAAAGAGCCAGTGGGCACCGTCCCCCCCCTGCCTCTGTGTCCCCCCCACCTTGGGGCTGCCCCTGCAGAGGGGCTGTCGGTTGCTCCCCAGCGTGTCTGCACATGCAGGGGCCGGATGCTTCTCAGTGTCTGCATTTGCCTCCAGGATGTGTGCCCACAGTGCGCAGGGAGCTGTGAGTGTGTGCCACCAGGAGGGGCTCCACCGAGGCCGTGCGGTGGGCGCAGTCCCCTGTTCCCCTCCAGTGTGTGTGGGTGTGGGGCTGAACATGCCTGGTCGCTCCTGTGCGCTGCTGACCGGGGGCCCTTGCCATGACCTGGGCCTCCAAGTCCTCCATGTGCACAGATTCTCCAGGCAGCTCTGCCGCTCCCCCAGGGCAGGCCCAGGTGGTGGCCCCCTCACTGGGTCCCAGCCCTGCTCCTCAGTCAGCAGCCTGCCTCAGTTCCTCTGCATGGAGGGGAAGAAAGGGCAAGGGAGTGGTGCGACAAGAGGCTCAGAGTGGGAAAGGACAGTTGTCCCCTCCCTCCTCCCTGTCACCCTGACCAATGTCCCCTGTCCCTGCAGCATGTGGCAGTGCTGCCTCCTCCAGCAGAAGAAGCACCGCCAGCATGCCCCAGGAAGATCAGAGTCTTCATTGGCTCCCTTGCAGACCACTTTGTCCATATGTCATGACCAGGTGTGTCCTGGCAGTCAGGCCCCTGTGTGGGAACCTTGGGAGGGTGGGCTTGGTCTCAGTGGGGCAGGCCTCTGAGGTTTCCCAACTGGGGTACTGGAGGACAGCCACCCCTGTGGGCCCCATCCTCCACACCTGGGGTGCTGGTGGCCTCAACTCAGCTCCTGTCAAGGGCCCTGGGACGGAGGTGGCACCAGCCCTACGCCAGTCTGGGCGCAGGTGGTATGGGGTCTGTCAGAACCAGCACCTGGCTCTTCCAAAATCAGCTGAGCAACCTGGGACCAACCCGGGCCTTAGGGTCTGCATCTCCTGGGCACGGGTTCAGGGCATTCTAGGTAGAGGGACAGGTTACCCCCCTGGATAATGCCACAGCTAGGTGAGTGTTCTCTTTGCTCCTTCCCCAGTCCCCTTCCCTGAAGATCTTGGGCTGAGCACCTGTCAGGCCAGATTGCACCTGAGTTGCAGGTAATTGGGGAAGATTCTGCTTAAAGGGAGTGCTGGTACCATTGTCATGGTGCTGTGTTGAGGCCTGTGGGAGCCTGTGGTTTTGCCTATGAAGTTCTTGGGTGACTTTTTCCATGGCTGGGCCCCTGCAGTAGTCTGGCTCTCTGAGTGTTTTCTGCTCCTGTGTCTCGGGCTCCAGCAGCAGGTCACCTTGACAAAAGTGGCTCCTGGAAGGGGTCCTGAGGGACCCAGGCCTCCCACATGAGGGGCGGGGCCCAGCATGGGCATGGCACCAGGCGCCTGGTTTTGTTAGTGTAAGGTGCTCCTGGGGTTGCTTTCTAATGCCCCATGAGGCCCCTATTCAAGACAGCTGTCTGCATTCTAGATCGGGAGGGGCACTGTTTTCCATGGGCTGGGCAGCTGCAGGAGCTCCTGTCCCGGGTACAGTGGGCTCTCTCCTCCCTGCCAAACTCCCTCTGAGAGCTCCTGGGAAACAGCACTCAGGATGTGCACTCTTGGCTGATGGGATTAAGATCACTGGGACTCAGGGATGCTGTGTCTGAGGCTGTGAGAGGAGAGGAGGTGAAGGAATTGCCTGAGCAGAAGCCTGAAATAAGGGCAGATGTTAACTGCTTAGTTGGGGGACATATATCAGCAATCTGGGAGTACAGCAAAGCATGCTCCCACCTCAGAGACTAAGAGGTCTCATGCATGAAAAGCCACGGGTGGCCCGACATGAAAACTTCTCATGGCTGTAGAGGTAGATTGCCATATGTCAGCCCAGGAGAAGGGTTTCAAGGCTTCCATTGTTTGAACACTGGGCCAACTTCCTTCTCTCCCTTTGTCTCAACAATGCCTCAGTTAATATAAAACCAGTCTCCCAGTGGAAATCATGTAGTTTTTCTGTCCCTTGAGTAAATGGTTCACAGCTACTGAAGTTAGAGATTGATATTCACATACATAGCTTGAGCTTGGGATAAAATGAGTTAGTTTACCTTGATCAAAAGAATTGTACCTGCTGAAGAATTGTGTTTTTCATTTCTAGAAAGAAGAAGGAAATTAGCTAGGACACCTTGTGATTTTTGGGGTAGCCCTGAGACCTTTGATCATTGTATCCCGTGATTTTTTTACATGAGATCATTGTATTTTGCAGCATGGCAAAGAGAATAAAAAGCAAGTGCTGGGTTTCAGTCAGTGCCACCTTGGCCCCAGAGTGCTGGTGGTCCCCTGATTTCCCCACTCTCTTAAATATTATTTCTGTTTCTGTGTCTTTGTTTTGTTCATCTCTTGCAACGCATTCTGCCAGGGACCCTATCTTTTTGGAGACATCACGAATCCCCAATAACCGGTGCAGGGAGCAGGGTCCTGGGTCCTGAAGAGCAGCAAAAGGAGTTCCGATTCAGTTTTGCAGAGACCTGAACAAGGCTGCGAGCCGTCAGTGCCGGCCGGCATAAAGCTTTGGTGAGTTTTTTTTTTTTTTCGCCTTCAGAGATTGGTCAGTCAGTGTAACAAATGGGGCAAAATTTGTCTAAATTTCTTGACTATATTGAACTCTTACAAATTTTTCTTCAAGGCTTGGGGGTCACTGTCAGATGACAAACTTTTGAGGAGCTGTTTCATCTTGCAGCTAAGCATCGTTACTGGTCTCCTCCTCCTGGCACTTTCTGATTGTGACTGTGGAGGCTGGCTGTCAGGCACTTCGAGAGCTCATGAGAGGGGAGAGCAAGTTCCTCTTTGGTTTGGCAATTGTGTACCCTTATTTCTCAGGCTCTTCAGCCTTTTCAGTCTGAGTCGGATTCTCAAAGTGATGCTGCTGCACCAATTCCAGCAGGGAAAGATTTGGAAAAACAGCAGACTCAGGAGCAGGAGGTCACATATGACCTACCTACAGTTGATTCAGATGACTCAGAACAAAGTCAACTTAATGTTATGAATGTCCCTTCTGCTCCCCAAAATTAGGCTGTGCAGGTGACTGAGGAAGATTTGGGTTCGGAGTGGGAAGATTTAACTCCTCCCCCTCCACTTAATTCCCCTGGGCCTCCACCCTGTCGGCACCTGCCAGCATATTCTTGCCTGGGAAGAAACCGCATCAGATCTTGCTCTTGTTCTAATTCTCAACCTCGTTCTTGCTGTCCTCAATGTCCTGCTTGTATGTCTTTCTTACCTCTGCCTCCTGGTAGACCTCCACCCCGCCAAGTGTTTCCCACTTGGCAACCAGCCACTCAAATATTACAGTAAAAGACCTTTCCCCAGCAACAAAGGGCAGCGTGGATTTAGAGTTACCTGCCTTCTGTGATGGGCTGTTATTACCCTCTGGCGGAATTTGTAAAGTACCAACAGGTGTCTATGGTCCCCTTCCTGCTAGTACAGTAGGATCAATTATTGGAAGGAGTTCTTTGACTATTAAAGGTGTTAAAGTACATCTTGGGGTAATTGATTCTGATTTTACTGATCAAATTATGGTCGTGATCAGTTCTGATGAAAAATATCATATTCAGACAGAAGATCGTATTGCTCAATTGTGGCTATTACCTTACATTCAAACGGGCAGTTCTGCAGTTCAGCGTCAGGGAGGTTTTGGCAGCACTGGCAGAAAGGTCTTTTGGCAAACATTTATAAATGATAAATGGCCCCAGGTTGAATTAAAATGAAATGGAAGGCCCTTTACAGGATTAGTAGACACTGGAGCCCATGTAATTATTATAGCCAAAAGATTTTGGCCCTCAACCTGGCCTTTACAAGAAGTCCCCACGGTTTTGACTGGTATTGGAACTATGACTAATATTTTTAAAAGTCAACGAATACTTAATTGTCAAGGACCTGAAACACAAGTCACCACCCTTCAACCATATAAGGCTGACATTGCAATTAATTTATGGGGTCGTGACTTATTACAACAATGGGGTGCATTTTTAAGTGTTCCCAACCTTTCTACCCTGGCCAAAAACATGATGATGAATATGAATTTTAACCCGTGTCATGGTTTAGGAAAAAAGGAACAAGGCATGCCAACTTTTACCCAGCCGAAAGCCCATACCACTTGACAGGGTCTGGGATATCAAAATTTTGGGTAGCGACCACTGGGAATAATGAGTATCATTGTGCCCTGTTCTTAACTTGGCTCTCAGAAGAGCCAATTTGGACGGAGCAGTGGCAGCTAAATAAAGAAACACTCGATGCCCGTCAACAATTAGTTATGGAACAACTTCAAGCTGGGCAACTGAGGAATCTCAGAGTCCTTGGAATTCTCCAGTCTTTGTCATTAAAAAGAAATCAGGAAAATGGAGAATGTTAACAGACTTAGGAAAAGTAAATTCTATCATTCAGCCAATGGGAGCTCTGGAACCAGGGCTGCGGTCACCGGCTATGATTCCTAAAAACTGGCATATTATTATCATACATCTAAAAGACTGTTTTTCCACCATACCTTTACAACCAGCTGATCGAGAGAAATTTGCTTTTACTGTTCCGGCCTTAAATGATTCTAGGCCAGCTCGGAGATATCACTGGAAAGTCTTACCTCAGGGTATGTTAAATAGTCCAATCCCGTGTCAGCATTTTGTTAATCAGCCCTTACAACTGTTAAGAAAAGACTTTCCTCAAGCTTATGTCATTCATTACATGGAGGATGTACTTTTCGCTTGTTCTTCTGAGCAACAACTTACTTCCTTATATGCCAGAGCTCGAATTGTTTTACAATCCTTTGGCCTAATTATAGCTGAAGATGAAGTACAGAAAAATCATCCTTTCTCATATTTGGGTCTGATTATAGATCATAACAAAATAACGCCCCAAAAGGTTCAAATAAGAACAGATAAATTACAGATTTTAAATGATTTTCAGAAATTGTTAGGGAATGTAAACTGGCTGAGACCTGTGTTAGGAATCCCTACATATGTTTTGCAAAACCTGTTTGACCTTCTTAAAGGAGATCCACATCTCAATACTCTACGCAAACTTACAGAGGCAGCCAGTCAATTCTTGACTTGGTTCCAGAATTGCATTCACAATTTCCAGCTCTTTAGAGTGGAACCGGAAAAACCAGTTGATCTACTTGTATTTCCAACTGAACATTCTCCTTCTGCAGTTTTAACACAGGAAGAAAGTATTATTGAGTGGATTTTTCTCCCTCATAAACAACAAAAGCGTCTAAGTACTTACTTAGACAAACTAGGTCAGATAATATTTAAAGGAAGACAAAAGCTAAGACAATTAAATGGATACGATCCTAATAAAATTGTAGTCCCTTTAACTAATGTCCAAATTCAAGGGGCATTTCAACAAAATTTGGATTGGCAGGTTGGAATAGTGGATTTCATAGGGACAATAGATAATCATTATCCTAAACATATACTTTTCTAATTTTTAAAATTAACCACCTGGATTTTGCTAAAAATAATTAAAAATACTCCTGTTTTAACTGCCCCCACCTTTTTTACAAATGGAAGCAGCAATGGCAAGGCCGGATATTCAGGGCCTTTAACCAAAGTGTGGCAAACACCCTTTCAATCAGCACAAAAGGTAGAATTATAAGCTGTAACTCAATTATTGCAGAATTATACTTTGCCATTAAACATTGTTTCTGGGCCTGGCATGGTGGCTCATGCCTATAATCCCAGCACTCCGGAAGGCAGAGGTGGGTGGATCTATCAAAGTCAGGAGTTCGAGACCAACCTGAGCAAGAGCGAGGCCCCGTCTCTACTAAAAATATAAAGAAATTAATCAGACAACTAAAAATACATAGAAAAAATTAGCCGGGCATGGTGGCGCATGCCTGTAGTCCCAGCTACTCGGGAGGCTGAGGCAGAAGGATCACTTGAGCCCAGGGCTTTGAAGTTACTGTGAGCTAGAATGACACCACGGCACTCTAGCCCGGGCAACATGACGA
>CAUYSK010095154.1:0-28575 GCA_963575035.1 Avahi laniger
TTCTTGGCTGGGCGCAGTGGCTCACGCCTGTAATCCTAGCTCCCTGGGAGGCCGAGGCAGGCGGATCGTTTGAGCTCAGGAGTTCGAAATCAGCCTGAGCAAGAGCGAGACCCCGTCTCTACTAAAAATAGAAAGAAATTACTTGGACAACTAAAAATATATAGAAAAATTAGGCGGGCATGGTAGCACATGCCTGTAGTCCCAGCTACTCAGGAAGCTGAGGCAGTAGGATCGCTTGAGCCCAGGAATTTGAGGTTGCTGTGATCTAGGATGATGCCCAGGCAACACAGTGAAACTCAAGGATACATTGCTTCTTGGAGAAGATGGCTAAGCTTTTTTTTTTTTTTTTTTTTTGTGAGACGAGGTCTCCCACTGTTACCCAGGCTGGAGTGCATTGGCACGATCATAGCTCACAGCAACCTCTAACTCCTGGGCTCAAGATCCTCCTGCCTCAGTAGCTGGGACTACAGGCACACGACTGCCTAATTTTTAAAAAAAATTTTTTTTGGTAGAGATGTGGGGATCCCTATATTGCCCAGGCTGGTCTGGAACTCCTGGCCTCAAATGACCCTTCCGCCTCGGCTTCCCAAAGCGCTGGGATTACAGCCCTGAACCACCGCGCCAGGCCTCAGACATTTGTATGGTCATCATGAGATTCCCTAATTGTCCGAGACAGTCCTGATTTTAAACAATTGGACTCATTACTGCTCTAAGGACTCATTTTTGTCAAATCCTGTGCCCTGATTTTTTAAGATTGAGGTATAACATTCTATACAGTAAAACGGGTAAAATATAAAAAGCTTAAATTGATACACATTCATATAACCACCACCTAGATCAAGATACAAAGTACTTCCTGCACCCCAAAAAGTTATGTCATGTTCTTTCCCAGTCCATACCTCCTTTCTTGAAGTTAACCACTATTCCGACTTTTGTAACTATCAATTAGTTTTGCCTGTTCTTGAATTTCACGTGAATAGACTTATTTATTATTTTCTGTTTTGTGCCTGACTTCTTTAGTTCAACATAGTGTCTCTAAGATTTCTTCCATATTGTGTGTATCTGCTGTTCATTCTGTTTTATTGTTGTTTACTGTTTGAATGAGTATACCATAATTCATTCATCCATTCTCCTGCTGATGGACATTTGGTTTGTTTCTAGTTTCGGGATATTATGAATAATGCTGCCATTATATTATTGTACAGATGTTTTTGTGAACGTATCTTGCCCTGGTTTTTACTTTTCAAAATATAGTCAACATATTATGGAACTGCAGGGGAAAGGAGATGGGTCCTTATAAGAGGAATATACTTCTTAAGTGGGATATTATGAAAGGTTACATACTGTATAATTCCATTTAAATAACGTTCTCAAAATGACAAAATTATAGAGATGGAGAAAAGATTAGTGGTTGCCTGGGGTTAGGGTTGATGGAAGGGTAGCTCAAGAGAGGTCTCTGTGGTGATGCAGTGATCCTGTATCCTAAATGTGGTGGTAGTTACAAGGATCTACACATGGGATAAGATGTCATAGAACTATACACACATTGTAGCAATGTCAGTTTCCTGGTTTTGATATCGTATATATTTATATAAGATCTAACCATTAGTAGAAGCTGGGTGAAGGGTATACAGGACCTCTCTGTACTATTTATGTGACTTTTCTATGAATTTATAATTATTTCAAAATAAAAAAGTTGCTACAAAGGAAAACAACTCAAAAAGATTATTAAGTAAAGCACCTCGTCCCTGGTATATGTTCAATAAAAAGAAATCATTGTTCTTATTCTTTTTTATCTTTAGACTTTTAATAGGGCAACTTTAAAACATTCAGGAAAGTAGAAAGCACAGTGTAGTCAACTTCCATACATCCATCACCAGGACTTAACAATTGTTAACACATGGCCATATTTTCTTCATCCTACAGATAAAGACTTTTTTTTCCCACAATGCCATTTTCTTTCTTTCAATTTTTTTTTCTTTTTTAGAGACAGGGTCTTGTTCTGTTAACCGAGGCTGGAGTACAGTGGCTCTATCACAGCTCACTGGAACCTTGAACTGCGGGGCTCAAGTGAGCCTCCTGCCTCAGTTCCTAAACAGCTAGAACTACAGGCATGCACCACCAAACCCAGCTAATTTTTAAATTTTTTGTAGGGATGCAGTCTCATTATGTTGCACAGACTGGTCTGGAACTCCTGGCCTCAAGCAATCTTCTCATCTCAGCCTCCCAAACTGCTGGGATTATAGGTGTAAGCCACTGCTCCCAGCCCACATGCCATTTTGATATCCTCAAAATTACAGTAATTTCTTAAAGTAATCTAACGCACATATTCAATTTTCCCCAATATTTAAAAGTGTCTTTTTTTTTTTACTGTGGTAAGAAAACTTAACATGAGATCTGCTTGCTTAACAAATTTTGAAGTGCACAATATAGTATTGTTAACTATATGCACCAAAATGTAAAACAGATATCTTGAACTTATTCATCTTGCATAACTGAAACTTTATACTTATTGAACACCAGCTCCCCGTTTCCCTCTCCCTTCAGCCCCTGGAAAAGTCATTGTTCTTATTGATGATGATGTTATTGTTATTATTATCTACCATGAGATCATGTCTTTCTCATACAGTTGGGCATTTGGAGACCTGCAGGTAGGAATCTCTAATTGTCCCTGTTGAATTGCTTCTTGTAAAAGACAGCTTAGAGAGCCTTAGCCTTTGAAGATGTCACTGGACTCCAGACATGTCATCTAAAACTGATCTCCATTAGCACCATATCGAAACGCTGGCCCCTCACTCTACCCTGCGTTCTATACCTTCCAAGCCTCATAGAGGGGAGTTGTGTATTTGTCACTAACCATGGGTCAGTATTGTCCTCTTGGATGCCACCCTAACTCCAGACAAAGAGATGCAGAGTTGTCACCCATGATCTCTTCATATAGTTCCTAACCACTCACGAAAGGTGCAGAGAATACAATGACAGATATCTCTCCAAACTCCCTGTGATCAGCAGGAGATGAGAGAATAAGACTTGAGTCCTTCCATTAGCTCGAAGAGAAAGCCGACCCAGGCTTAATGACTGTCTCCACTATTACTGTTCCTCACCACTTCTCCTCACCTCCACTGCTGACATTCGGGTCCAAGCCACCACCATCTTGCACGTGGGTTAGTCTCTTGACTGCTCTCTTGACTTCTGCCTGTGCTTCCCCTTCACTCTCGTCTCAAAACAGCAGCCAGAACGATGCTGTCAAAGACTAAAGTTAGATCACATCTCTTCACAACCTAAAATACTCCAGTGACTTCCAATCACAGAGCAAAAGCCAGTCCTCGCAATGGGCTAACAGGCCCCACAAGATTCACCCTCCCACTACCTCTTGTCTCCCACTATTCTGTCCCATTACTCTGTGCCAGCTGTGCTGGGCTCCTGTCTGTCCATCTGTCATGCCAAGCACACTCCCACTTTTCCGTTGCTGTTCCCTGTGCCTGGGATGCTCTTTTCCCAGAGAGCTGCACGCCTCACTTTCAACCTTTGGTTTTTACTCCAATATCACCTTCTCAGGGATGCCTTCCTTGGTCACTGTATCTAAAAGCGTATACTGCCCTCTCCGAGAAAAACCACCTTCCCATCCTCTGCCCTGCGTCATTTTTCTCTATGGAACCATCACTATCTAATCTACATCTTGTATTCATTTACCGGCTAACTGTCTATCTCCCTGCCCTAAAATGGAAGCTCCAACTTCTGGCTTTGTCTGTTTTCTCTTGTGTGCAGTACTGTGTCCCCAGCACACTCTGGGTGTTCAAAAATCATTCAATCAATGAACTAATGGATTGAATGGAGAATTGTTAATGAGTGATGCCATGACCTGCTGCTGGTTTGCAGCTTTCAATGTCTACTGACAGTAGGACAAAAGGGGAAATGAATTTAAAGAAATAAAAGCACAGCAAGCCAGAGAGACATGTGGAGGAACTCACCAATCTTGGGCAGATAAAGTCTGGATGGGTGAAGGAGACGTAATACTAGAGGTAGCCGGCAACCATAAATTAATATTGGACCGTTGGACCACCGGTCCCCAAACCTGGCTGCACAAAAAGGTCTCTCAGATCATCCCAGGCATAGGCCCCCAAAATCCTACTACATATTTCGGTTAATTAATTAATTAGTTAGTTAATTCCGCATATATTTATTGAGCACCTGCTACGAAGCAGGCAATTTGCTAGGCCCTGGGCTTAGATGTTTTCTGAGCAAAATTTCAATTCAGTACAAAAATGTGTCCAGAGCCTACTCTGTACTCATCACTTCGGCTCAAAATAGAACTTAGAAGTTTTGCATTTTCCAGACTCCGAGTCCGGTGGTCCATCAGCTTGCCCTGTCACTCTCGTCCTCCGTGCCCCTCCCCTCTCCAAACCTCTCTGTCCAGTGTGAGCCCTGAGGCTCATCCCCTGTGCTGGCAGCTGCCCCACTCACCCCCTCCTTAGCCCTCCCTTGAGCAGCTGCTTTTGTCTGAGGAAGAGGAAAAGGGACGAGTAAAGGAACATGACAGGAGTGGCGTGAAGGGAACACAGGAGGCCTCGCCTGGGCTCTGGATGGGCAGGAAAGGCCAGAGTGCTCCAAATGGCCCCTCAAGATGGTCATTGGGGTCCCCAGGGTCAGGAGAGCACACTGGGAAGAAAGGTGACCACAGGACAGATGCTGCTAGGGTCAGGGCAGGAGGGACGTGCTGTGATTGAAAGGTGCCACCTGTCAGATCTTCACGGGAAATCCGAGCCTCCCAGTCTAGGGGAAAGTGTTGTACCAACTGGGCAGTAAACAATGCTCTTCAGGCGCCCAAGCCTCTTGAGGTGGGGGTGGGGTAGGGTGGGAGGGGGAGGGAAGCCGGGAGGCGGGACCAAAGAGCTGGGGGCTAGAGGCCGCTGGGGCTTAAAGGCAGCTGGGAGTGAGGCCCACTCAGCTGGAGGAAGGAGACAGCTCCTGAGCCCCAGGCAGAGGCCCCACAGGTAGGAGAAGCCCTGGGCCCTTTTCTAAGAGTTCCGTCCCCATTTGCCAATGCCCATTCTTACCACCCAAGGGCAAGAGCCTCCAAGGAGGGGCCCCCAATTGGAGACATACAGGCTCCTTCCTAATTTTTTCCACCACTATGTCAACCCTCATTAGATGCCAGGGCTCTCAGCTCTAGGGAGCTGGGCGAACTTGAGATCACCTACAGAGAAGCCTGCAGGTGGCCAACCATGAGGAGGACCGCAGGGGGGAGAGGGCCCCTTGGGAGTCTCGAAAGTCCAGTTGGGTTGGTAGGCAGACTTTCAGCCTTAAGGCCACATGTGGCCTTCTAGGTCCTTAAGTGCGGCCTTTTGACTAAATTCAAGTTTTAAAGAACAAATCCATTTATTAAAAGGGGCTGGCGGGACTCACTGGCTCACACTTGTAATCCTAGCACTCTGGGAGGCCGGAGGCCGAGGTGGGAGATTGCTCTGTCTCAAAAAAACAACAAAAAAAGAGAGGATGCAACACAGAAAGATGAAGCTTTTCTTGCCTCCTTTGGTGCTTAAAAAAGAACAATCTTGAAATCAGAAGGCTGCAGGTCCCCTACCCTGCTAAGCAGTTGAGAGTGGCTTCTCTAAGACAGGGTCCCTGGCTGGGGCAAGGGGAAGACGGACCAGGCAGCAGCGGGTGGGGAAGGCATCACAGGAGCATCCAGCAGAGCGTAGTCTGTGCTACTTGGGGCTTGGAACTTGGGCCTGGGTCCTTTTCCTCCCGATCTGCCAGGGGAAACAGGAAGAGAGAGAGAGGGCAGCTGTCTGCAGTGCTGCTTTGGACACAAAACAGGGATGGTATGGAGGTTTCCTGGGGAAGGAAGGAAAAAGGGAAGCAGAGAGCAAGAAAGGAAGGTGGGGGAGGAGAAACTTTGCCGAAGGGCCTACTGTGCACCTAGAAGAAAGAAAGAGGAACTCCTCAGCCATATCTTACTGCCCTTCCTGCCCAGTGCGGTGGCCCCGCTCTGGTCTGGGGCCTGTGGAGGGACCCTGGCTAAGGAGCGAGTGGGAGCATACCTTTGGTATGGGCTCCGGACTGGGAGTCAGGAGACCTGGGTTCTAGATACGGCTGGGCCATTTGTCCTATAACTTTAGTCGAGGGACCTCAACTCCCTGAGCCTCAATGACACCTATTTCAAAGGATCAGCGCAAGGAATGACCAAAACCAAGCAGGCAATGCAGGGTACACTGTAAATGCCGTATAATTGTGAATCCTGGGGGCGGGTAGCCGCGCCCTGGTTTCTCAGCTTTCTGAGCTGCCTCCCTCCTTGTCTATTTGCGACAAGCCTGGAGGGTGGAGTGTGTGTGTCTGTGTGTCTGTGTAGGCATCTGCCCTTCCCCTCCACTACCCTGAGTGTGTGGTGTGTAGACGGAGGGAAAGATGGTTGGAGCACTGAGCTATGCCTTAGCCAAATACAGCTACATTTTGAGGTATAAACAGGGCTTGCTATCATCTCACTGGCATTCAGTTCTCTCTGCCTTGTCTCACCAATACATGCACTCAAGGCCGGGTCAGGGCCTTAGCCTGGCATAGGACTGTCCCCAAGTGTCCCCACGGCACAAGCCGAAGAGTACTGAGAGCTGCCTCTGTGCCAGGCATGCCTCCAGCTACTTCCTATGCATGGGCTTCCTTAACCCTCCATTGTCCCTATGGGGTGGGACCTATTTTTATCTGCAGAAATCAGAACACAGAGACATAGGTAGCGTGCTCGAGGTTACACAATTGGTAAACAGTGGGAGCTGGGATCCCATCGCAGGAAGACCCCAGAATCCATAATCTTCACCGCTGTTCCACGCCAACTTCCAAGTAAGAGCGGAGAGCAGGAAGGGAAGGAGTTGTGTGGATCATTTAGCCTGCATTTGCCATGCTTGCTTCTGCTGAACCCGGTATTTCTATAGAGGGCAGCAGATGCTTCTCGGGAAAAACAAAGCAAAAAGAAAAGAAAACAAAGGGAGAAAAAAAAAATCCATGGTCAAATAGATTTGGGAAAAAGTGAGTTAAACGAAGTTCAAGCGAAGTTGAGATTTCTTTACTGGTTGGTATCTGAAATCTACCTAAGTGCTAATGACGTTATATGTCTGCAAGAGGCTAAAGTGTAGGCTGTTTTTGGAACAACTTTGACCAGAGAATATGCCTTCCTCCTACCCCTACAAGAACCCCTATTCATGTCACGGGAGACCTCAGTTTTGCATAGAACACAGTGTGGAAGCCTGATCTAGATGAACCCTGTCATTGTCAGTGGGAATTGAGGCCCGGAGAGGGAAAGGGACTTGTTCAGGTCCCAGAGTGGGAGTAGACGCTGGCGGGCCAAGGCCAGCTCCATGACTCCCGCTGTCTGCTGATGTGCATCCATCCACCCCTCAGACTCGCTTCCCCTCTTACTTTCCTACATCACTGGAGCCGCAGGACCACGAAGGGGCTCTGGCAGGAGGCATGGAGTCGGAGGATACTGTGAGCATCTTTACAAATCCCGGTCTGCTTCTTAGGCAACGGTGGGGACACTAAATCCAGGGGTGCCGGGACTCTGGTCTGGGGGCAGTAGACCTGAGTGGGTGGCAGGAACAGAGCGCTGTCCCTTGTCTGCCTATCTTCCTCCTCCCATCCTCTGTCCCAATTACCCAGGTGCCCTGGGTACTATCACCAAGAAAGATGGTGCAGCAAAGGGCAGGAGATATTTTTAGCCAGTGACAGGAGTGTCCACTTTTCTTACTATCTGAGTCATACCCCGTGAGCCCTATTTGGGGATTGTTTTCTTTGTAACTAGACCCCCAAGAAGCGCAGGAGGATAAAGGAGCTGGCCCTGTCCCCACCCACCTGTTTTTGTAGATCCTATAGTATATACAGTATTTAAATAGGAAACTCCAAGTTAAGGTGTCATAATCTCCCCCACAACCCCCAGGGGCGGTGGAAGGATCAGATTGCCCTGCAGAGAGAGTCAAGGGAGAGTTATGGTTATATTCTTCACCGAAGGACACTCTTCCTTGTCCAGGGCCACCTTTTCTGAGAAACACAAGCTGGCGGAGCTGGCAGAGCTGGCAGCGATCCAGAGAACAGCTGGCCCCGGGGTTCCCAAATTTCAGGCATTTTTACACCACCTCTGATTTAGCTGCATCTGTACCACCTGTACTCTATTTTCCTGAAAGCCTTTCTTTGAATTAACTTATTTTTAAATTCAACAAATGTATTTTTAGAAGACACTATATCATTGTTGGAAATGGAAACTCAATATCACTTGCCAGAAATAGAAAGTAACTGTAAATATAAATAGGATGGAAAGAAACAGTGTCGTTGAATTCTAGGTAGACAGTCCTGCCTGCTGTAGGCTCTAGGTGGAGAGGAGCGATCGTTCCGCAGGTGCTCAGGATGCTAGTATCGAATCGTGACTGCCTCATTGGCTTAATCCAGAGAGGCAAAATCATGGAAAAGGCATTCTGTGATTCAATGTTCTTTAAAGCCAAGGCCAGAACATACAGAGGGACGTTAGGTGAACACCATCCAACATCACGTCAATACAGCCCAACCACCCCACCTTTAGGGAAGCTGTTTTCTATCCTTCATTCTACCACAGGGGAGGTGGATGCTTGGGTTTCATGTCCATGTAGTGGGGGAACCAGGACTGGACCACGGACCTCCTGACTCCCAGGCCCGAGCTCTCAGAGGGTGGGTCCTCACCACGTGCTGGGCTGGGGCATGACCAGGCCTGCTTGTCTTCTCCTTCTAGAGATGGAGCAGAAGGAAGGGAAGAACTCTGAGGATGGGACCCCTGTCTCCCCCACCACAGAGAACCCTGGGACGCCAGGAGCTGGAGCCCCTGCAGAGGAGACCAAGGGCACGGCTGGGAAGACCATCAACGAGGAGCCTCCAGACGGGGCAGGAAAGCAGGAAAAAGCCCCAGCCGAGGACGGCATTTCAGCAGAAGCAAATGGGTTAGATGAGGTCAAGGTGGAAGCCGAAAGGGAGGCTGGTGGGAGAGAGGATGCCAAGGCTGAACTTACGAGCGAGGATGGTGCGAAGGAAGAGCCCACAGTCGCTTCTCAGGAGATGACAGACAGGAAAGAGGAGACCAAATCCGAACCCAAGGAGGCTGAGGAAAAAGAGGAGAGCACGCTGGCCTCCGAGAAGCAGAAGGCTGAAGGGAAAGAGGCCAAGCCTGAATCTGGGGAGAACGCCGGTGCCAATGACGAAGACAAGCCTGAACCCAAGGAGGCTGGCGGGGAGGAGGCGGCCAAGGCGGCCTCTCAGGAGGACAACCGCAAGACAGAGGAGCCCACGGCCGAACCTCAGGAGAAAGCTGCCGACAAAGAGGCCGCGACTGACTCTCCGAAGGCCGCTGTGAACGACCAGGCTAAGGCCGAACCTCAGGAGGCGGGTGGGGAAGAGGAGGACGGAAGTGATGCCAAGGAGGGCGTGGTGAGTGGGACAGCAGAAAGGACAGAGGACCCCCCGCCAAGAGCTCTAGGGTCTCCTGCTCCCCGGGAAGCAAGCCCGCCCTGCTTTATTCCCTTGGGAAAGTCCAGTCTTCCTCCTGCGGGGATCAAGAGTCCGGTGTGGGGGAGGTGCAGCCCTGTGGCCCCAGGCTGCCTTCCAGATCTTTCTGAGGTCCTCACAAAGCCAGGGCAGGCGCTTGTGTGACTGTGAGCCCACACAGACCTCGTTCATTGTAGGAGCCAGGGAGTCCCAGCGAAGAGCAGGAGCAGGACGTGGACAAAGAGCCAGAGGGAGGGGCAGGGGCGATTGCCAGCTCCCCCGAGGAGTGGCCTGAGAGCCCCACGGAGGAGGACCGCGGCCTCAGCCCAGGTGAGTGACAGCCTGGAGCTCACAGGATGCTGCAGGGGCTACCCTGCGGGAGGGGGCTCAAGGAGAACGTCACAGACAGCCCCACTCCCCACGCTCCTGTTCCTCTCCTCCAGATGGGCCGGGCCCAGGCTCCACGGCTTCTGGAGAGGCCAGTCCTTCAGCCAGGTAACGTCAAACTCGGGGGCTCCAGCCCCGCCTCCCCTACCTCCTGCTCCCTTCAAAGTCTACCACACATCAGCCGGGGCCTCCCCCAGCACCTTATTTCAAGGTATTCCAGGATTCCTGGCGTTCAGCCTCCTGTCCCGGGTCAGAGCCAGGAAACCAAAGGAGCCACAGGCAGAAGGGAGCGTGGAGGACACCTGGTCCCCCTCCCAAGCCGTGGCTGAAGTCTCCTACTTCAGCACCCCTGGCCCTTCATGGGAGCTCCTTATCTTGCAGCTCGCCACGTTTCCGTGGTGCCAGCGTCATCCATAAGAGCATGATCAGAAAGCCTGAGTTTGGACAATGCCTCTGCCACTTACCAGCTGTGTGACCTTGGCCGTGTCACTTAACCTCTTCTTATCTGTGAAGTGGGCATAACAATCCTTTCTACCTCCTAGGATTATTGCGAGGCTTAAGTGATGTAATGAGTGCAGAACACTCTAGCATGGTGCCTGGGGGCGCCGGGGGGTGCTCGTTAAACTGACAGCGTTATCCTTGCCATTGCACAGCTTTAGGCATTGGAAGAATCTTCCTTTGTATTGAGCTGAAATCCACTTCCTCGTCCCTTTCTTAGGGAAAGATAACCAGTGAATATTCACTGAGCATCCACACAGCTGTGTGGCAGGCACAGCTGGGTGCTTTATACTCACTTTCTTACCAGACCTTAAAACCACCTTGTCAGGTGGGCATTCTTGTCCCCATTTTATAGATAAGGAAGCTGAGGCTCAGAGAAGTGATGTGACAGTCCCAAGATCACACAGCAAATAAGAGGCAAAGCCAGGATCCAGATTCAGGTCAGACCCCAGACATATCCTAGCCCTGCCTGCACGTCCTCACCAGACTACATGCTCCCCAAAGTTAGACTGGGCCCCCTTGTCCCTCTTCAACCCCCTCCCAGTGCTGGGCACAGAGTAAACGTATGCCGACTGCAGGCGCCACAGCTGCAGTGATCCCCTGGGCCCACCCCCACGTCCTATGGTGCTGGTCCCAGCCCCTCTCACACTTCTCCGGACCTCTCCACATAGTGAATCTTCACCCAGTGACGTGCCCCAGAGCCCCCAGGAGCCCCCTCCCGCGGAAAAGAAGGAGAAGGCACCAGAGCGCAGGGTGTCAGCCCCTGCCCGGCCCCGGGGGCCCCGTGCACAGAACCGCAAGGCCATCGTGGACAAGTTTGGCGGGTAGGTGGCAGGCCAGGAGCTGGGCTGGGCTCTCCCTAGGAACCATGGGTTGGCGGGAGGGTGGCCTGAGGGGCGGTGGGGACAGCCCAGGCCAAGGCAGGAGGACTGACATCTGGGGCTGGGGCTCCACCCAGTGGGGCCCTTCATGGCCTCCTGCCCGTCTGGCCCAGCCCTGTAACCCTCTCCTCTCGCAGGGCAGCCTCGGGCCCCACGGCCCTGTTCCGGAACACTAAGGCAGCCGGGGCAGCCATTGGCGGTGTCAAGAACATGCTCTTGGAGTGGTGCCGGGCCATGACGAGAAACTACGAGGTGGGCATGGGACAGGGACACATGGGTGGGGCAGAGATCCAGGGTGGCCGCACTGGGGAGGGTCTGAGTGGTGCCAACCCCAATGGGTGAGAGGATGGGAACGGGCCGAGCCCAGGCCCCCGGCTGAGGCTCACCGAGGCCTCCTCTGCGCCCCGCCTGCCGCAGCACGTGGACATCCAGAACTTCTCCTCCAGCTGGAGCAGCGGCATGGCCTTCTGCGCCCTCATCCACAAGTTCTTCCCGAACGCCTTTGACTATGCTGAGCTGGACCCCACGAAGCGTCGGCACAACTTCACCCTGGCCTTCGCCACAGCAGAGTAAGCTGCAGCCATGGGCTGGCAGAGGCAGATGGGAGCTGGGGGCCCCCTAGGATGAGGGCGGGATTCACAGGGGGCGGAGAGTGGGGTAGTCACATGGATGCTGGTGCCACACATTCATGTATCCAACAGATATCTTTTGAGCACCAGGCACTGTTTCACCCCTTGGGGATACAGCAGTGGGCAAAACAGACGAAATCCCCTGCTCACCCATGGCTCACGTTCTAAAGGGGGAGACTGATCATAAACACACACAGATGTGACATGTAATGCCAGGTGGTGATAGGACCACAAGGAAAGTGCAGGCAGGGTAAGGGACAGAGGAGAGACAGGCCTGCTGTTTTAGATAGGGGGGCTGCAGAGATCTGGGCTCAGACTCTGACTCTGCCATTTGTCAGCTGTGTGATCTTTGATGGGCTTCTTCACCTCTCTGAGCCTCCATATTCTGATCTCGAAAATGGGCATGATGTTTCCTCTTCTGCTGGGTTATTGTGAGAATCAAGTACAAGAATTAAGTTCCTATACCTAGGAACTGGCCCACGGCAAGCACTTCAGAAAATCTTAGCTGCTGTTGCTATATTAAAATGAATGCTCTCACGGTTGAAATGATAGATATTATTCACTTTGCAGCCTGGAGGGGGGTCGGGGTGGTGGTAGCTGGAGAAAGGGCGGTATACTATTATAGAAAGGCAGGAGGGGTGTGAGCAAGAGTGTGGGTTCCTCATTTCCTCCCAGACCTCTAGCCCAAGCAGAAACCTGAGAGGCAAAGATGTGGCCGCCCAGGCGGCCGAGGGGGAGGTGCTTCCACTACCAAAGCGCCAAAGCCAGCCTCAGCCAGAGGCGGCCATCTCTACCAAGGCTCCCTGCGGCGAATGTCCCTGATGGCCTGAGGCTCAAAGGAGCTCAGCCTAACAGCACGCTTTCTCTCCAGTAGCCAGAGGGACCCAGAGAGGCTTCTGAGCTGCCTGGTAGGCAGGGCCAGACAGAGGGTGTGGCCAATGAGAGCGACTCTGAGGCCCTGGGAGGGACAGCGGAGCGCAGTTCCATAGCCCTGGGACAGGGAAGCAGTCTGTGGGGATGTTAGGGTACCCCGGTCTGGCAGGCCCAGCCCTCCAGTCTAGTCAGCAACCGGCAGGGAAGCCTGCACATCCACATTGGCAAAATGAGAGATTAGCATTGATCCAAGCTTTTCACGTTTTTTTTCCAGCAGATTTCCTCAAACAAAACACAAAGTAAATGTGCAACATATGAAACAGATTAAAGGGAGACCTTTTTAGATTGGGAGGAGCTCAGCGCCCAAGCCCCCCTTCCCAGGACGGCCCCAAGGTGTGTCCACAGGTCCTAGGACACCGAGGATGCCATAAACCATCAGGCTCAATGTCTCAGAGGGTCCCTTCCAGTTTCACATTATCCTCCCAAGGGATGGGGTGGGTGCCCTGCGGGGGGACAAGGGCTCAGGAGCTCCCTCTTCTGCTGTGGGCTCGGGAGCACCTGTAATGGTGGCAAACCCACCACTCCAGTGACTCGGCGCTGGGCGTTCGATTCTCACAACAGTCCCATAGTGTGGACACAAGCAAAGAGGTTACATTATTTTCCAGGTTCACAGAGGAGGGCTGTGGCAGGACTGGGGTTTGGAGGTGAAATTCCTAGTCTAGACGTAAAGCTCTAAAGAACATAGGAAGGACATGCAGCTCCGTCCCAACCATGTGTCCCTGGCCTGTAGGGCACTGGCCACTGTCCTGTTCTGCGGCTGCCTGGCCTCTGGTTCCGAGCCAGGCAGAGGCACAGGAAGGTAGGAGGAAGACAGGCTGACAGGAGGCATTGGGCAGCGACAAGGGAAGGAGGTAGTGGGGATGGGGATGGAGATGGGGATGGAGATGGAGGCGGATAATAGAAGTGAGGTGCTTGGGTTCGAATCCCGCGTCCTTCCCAGCACTGTGACCCTCAGCAGCTGAATTAACCTCTCTGGAAGCCTCATATCACAGGGGTTTGGTGTGAAGATTAAGTGTGAAAAGTAAAGGGTGTCTGCTGCAGCAGACACTCCACTACCCCGTTCTAGAACTCACATCTGATTCCTGCAGAGTCCTGGGATGAAGGGAGGGAGTGGCCAATGCTGGAGCCCCCAGTAGGCTCTTTGGTGATGCTCCGGGGGAGCCCTCCTCCACTCCCCAGGCTCAGTGGGCATGAAGGAGTCATGCATCTCCCACGGCGGGGTCAGCATGCTAACCCGTGGGCTGAGTTCACTGCCATGGCTGCAGGAAGTTTGCCCCCTTCTCCCAAATCCTCAGTCTGTGCCCGGCTGCCAGGCCAACCCAGCTTGGGTTTCCACCCACCCATCTGAGCCCCAACAGAGGATTTCCGCTGGGGCCCTCGTTTCTCCCACTCACGCACCATGACCTGCTTTGGCGGGCTGGGACTGCTGAGGCCTGGCTTGAGTACAAGGACACCAGGCGTGTCAGGCAGGCCTGGGACTGAGCCCCAGTTCTGTCACTCACTTTGACCTTGGGCAAACCACCAAGACCCTCCGAGTCTCCAGTTCCTCTTCTGTTGGCGGAGGGTGGAAGGGAGAAGTAGATGAGACCATCTGAGGGGAAGCCTTTGATGAAGCACCTGGCATGTGGCAGTGAGGCCCAACAGTGATCAGCTCAGATTATCGGCCTCGGCAAAGCCAAGAGCGGCACACAGCCCCAGAGGGCAGCTGGGAAGCTGAAGATGCCAACTTGCTGCTAAATGCCATGCAGCTCCTCAAACACACCAAGCACTCCTGCCCTGGGGCCTTTGCACACGCTGTTTCTTCTTCCTGGACTCCTTTCCCCCAGATATACACATGACTGACTTTCTCTAAGAGGTCTTCCCTGAGCACCCTATTAAAAAATTCCAGATCCCTCCTCTAACATAGGCACATACCCTGTCTCCCTTTCCTGCCTTAGTTTTCTCCTTAGCACCTCTCACCATCTGATGCACCGTCTACTGTTTGCGTTGATTACTATCTGTCTCAGTGCCATGGGAGTGGGGAAGTTTTGGTTGCGTTCACTGCTGAATTCCCAGAGCCTAGAAAAGTAGCTGGCACATAGCAGCTCTCAATAAACACACAGAGACGGAATGAATGACACTTTTGGAGTTGCAGCTGCAAACCAGCACTCTGGCTAGGATTTGGTTTCTGTCCTTTAAATTCTTCCTGAGGGGCCTGGCCTAACAGGAGCTCCCTGGTCCCAGAGGACAGATATATGTGCATGTCGAAGGGGCGCCAGAGGGTCCCTTACTCCCGTGAGGACACACGGTGTAGTGAAAACATGGGCTAGGGAATCAGACCCAGCTGGGTTTGGGTCTTCGCTCTGCTGGGGCCCCAGTTATCAGTTATCTCATCTGTACAACAGGATGGTTGGCTCAGACGATCTCCCAGCCCCAGCACACGATTCTGTGGGCTTCATCCTTGCTGGGCCGCCCCCACCCATGCCCTTGGTTCCCACAGCCTTCACCTTTGACCCTCTGCTCCCCACCCCACTCCACGCTGCAGGAAACTGGCCGACTGTGCCCAGCTGCTGGAGGTGGATGACATGGTGCGGCTGGCAGTGCCTGACTCCAAGTGTGTCTACACCTACATCCAGGAGCTGTACCGCAGCCTCGTGCAGAAAGGGCTGGTGAAGACCAAGAAGAAATAGGGGGCCGACGGACCCTGTGCACGGGGTGTCCAGATCACCAGCCACGGCCTGGAGCCTCGCCTCTGCTCCGCAGTGGCTGCAGAGCCAGGGCTCGGCCAACGGCAGGTGGCACCAGTCTTAACTGAATTAAAAGTACTTTTGTAAAATCCTGTCTGGTCCCTCAGTGTTCTCTGCCTGGGAAACTCTGTACTCTGAGATAATAAACCCTGGCCACAAGGGTTTCTTCACCTGATGCAACTTCTCAATAACTGTGCGAGGTGTTCAGGAAAGGACAATAGCCCTGGTCCCATCGCGAACCGCTATGTGATGTTGGGCCACACAGCTAACCTCTCTGAGCCTCAGTTTATGTCTGAATGGGGACAATGGGAATTCCAACGTCATGGAGGTGTTGTGAGGGTTAAATAAGACAAAGAAATGGGCAAAGAGCTTCACCCAGTGCCTCCCACATTAAGTGTTCAATAAGTGGCTGCCAAACATAAAAAACAAACTTAAATTTCGAGCCACTGGCACTTTTCCCAGTCATCTTCTCCTCTTTCCAGATTAGGGAACTCAAGGGCAGGAGCTGGAGTAGAAGATTCTCTAGAAATCTCACCCAAACTGGCTGACTCCCTCGACTCACAGATGCCTCTCATTCTGTCTCTCAAAAGCCAGCGACTTTCCAGTAGCTTCTAACAATCAGAAAGTTCTTCCTTCGGGTGAGGTCAATCCCTCCAACTCCAGCTGAAGAGATGAACCCCTGGGCTGAGTACGATTTCCTGCTAACACGGGTCTGGCTTTATCAGCCATTTGGGGTATGTGTGCTGATGAGAGCAGCTCATAAAAAGCAAAGCACAAAACACACTCCAGGCAGCTTAGCTCACCTGCAAGAGGTGTGGACTCTGCCTGCTTGGCGGACTGGCCCAGCAATCCACCGGAGTGCTCTGTGTCTCGGCTGTCTCATCTACAAAATGGGGATGTTTCCCCTGTGGGACTTCTGAAGGCTCCTCTGGCCAAGGATGGCCATTCTCTCATGGCCAGCACTCCCTACAGTGTCTGGGGATCATCTAGGGAAGCAGGGTCACACCTTTTATTATTAGATAGCAGCTCAATCCCCAGCCCATCCTCATCAAAGACTCTGCTGAACTCTAGAATTCATCTGTGACTTTAATGGCAGGCAAGCACACGGTTTGTGTGCCCCCTCCGCCCCAGAATGGAAGCACACACCTCACAGCCTGAAGCATGGTCCCCAGGAATTGGCAACCCAACAAGAGAGACAGAGAGTGGTTTCGAAACATGTAGTCAGATTTCTGGGGTGGAAGTTAGATTCTTCACACTACGATTTGTCAGTGGAAAATAAAAGGTTTAGCACCGAACATGCCTATCAGTAGTTTGGCTGATTTCAATCACACAGTCATCAATATGCGATCTTCCAGGTGCTTCCGTCCCGAGATCCAAGATCCCCCACTCTCCCCGGCCCCTCAGTGCCTGGCCCTGGGGGGATTCTGCATCCCCTGCAAGCTGGTCTGGAAGGGGCCTGCCCCTCTACCATGGGGAGTTGGAGAACGGCCCGTACCTCTGCAAACCGAAACTCCCCTGGCTCTGGGGTAGGCCAGGAGTGGGAGGGGTGCACCTGTGGCCAGATGAACCTGGGAGTGGGTCCACCTACAACACGTGTACCCACAGCCCCCCTCCCTCTGCCACACACACACACAAACTCACAATTAACAACTTAAGGAGGAAAATGCGCAGGGAATGGGCCATAAAGGGCTCTTGCCCAGTCCACGAGGTGTGTCCATCCACCATGCAGAGGATCCAGCGCAGTGAGGGGTCAGGACCAGAGTTATTTGGGCCGGTCCACTCCAAATCGGAGGGTGAACTCTTCCGCGTTCCTTCTGAACAGCTCTGGATTCTGCGTCAGCAGGTCGGCGAGTTCCACCCGCAGGGGCTCCCCCAGATTCGGTTTGTTCACCAGCACGTTGAGGGCTTCCAGGACTGGGGAGAGAGGCCAGATCAGGACGTCAGGACAGAGGGAGAAAGCCCCGGAAGGAGATGACTGCCCATTCCCAGATCCCCTGATACTCTGCACTCGGCCCCAGAAAGGTTCCATCTCTTAGGATGACTCTACAACCAAATCAAATGTCACGCTCATTCTTGGCTGACGATACCCAAGGCCTTGACTGGTTATATCAGTGGTTCTCAAACAACTGGTTCCACGGCCCAGAGAAGCTTCTTATCATGTGGGGTTTCTGAGTCTTACCCCCATTTCAACAAGAACCATTCTGTTTTTCTGTTATATTGAGATTCCAAATAAGCTTTTTTTCCATGAGCTGTCCCCCAGAGCCATTCAAATGAACTTTTATTTGGACAGAAGGGTTCTAAGGCTGAAGACTGAAAAGCACTCTACCTCACGGCCCTTCCTCTTTCACGGGTGCGTCTGAAAACCCAGTGAAAGCAGGGGCTCATCTCCCTGGGCACGTGCGCATGTGCACACGCACAGCGCCGAGGGAGACTGCTTCACAGACCCCCAAAGCTCATCCTAGGACCACTCCTCTGCCCCCTCCCCTGCCACCCCAGGGATCCGTGTCTCCTGAGCTGGCCCAGACGCAGGGCAGCACACTGATGGAGCCACAGGCTCTAGAGCTGCAGTGTCCACTACGGTAGGCACTAGCCACACGGGGTCATCTAAAGCTAAATTAATTAAAATTAAATACAATGAAGAATTCGGTGCCTCAGTTGCACTAGCCACACGTGCCTGGCGACTGCAGTACAGCTGTGGAACACTCGCACCTCTGCGGGCAGTTCTGCTGGGCGGCTCTGCCAGCCGTATGACCTTAGGCAACCGCCTCACCTCTCAGACGCCTCAGTGTCCCCGTCTATTAAACGGGGCTAATGATAGCATTACCTCATGAGGTTGCTGAGGGGCTAAAAATGAAGTTGGCACGTGATGCTCTTGGCACAGTGCCAAAAGTGCTCAATTTCGTGACAGGTATTATCATTATCAGGCTAACCCCCTCCATGGCCATTTAGGGCACTGAGTCCCAGAAAGGGACAGAGACTTGCCCAAAGTCCACAGATGGAGCAGCAAGTCTTCTTTTTTTTTTTTTTTTTTTTTGAGACAGAGTCTCTCGCTGTTGCCCGGGCTAGAGTGACCTGGCGTCAGCCTAGCTCACAGCAACCTCAAACTCCTGGGCTTAAGCAATCCTCCTGCCCCAGCCTCCCAAGTAGCTGGGACTACAGGCATGCGCCACCATGCCCAGCTAATTTTTTCTATATATATTTTTAGTTGTCCAGCTAATTTCTTTCTATTTTTAGTAGAAACAGGGTCTCGCTCTTGCTCAGGCTGGTCTCGAACTCCTGAGCTCAAATGATCTACCCACTTCGGCCTCCCAGAGTGCTAGGATTACAGGCGTGAGCCACCGCGCCGGCCTGCAGCAAGTCTTCTTATCCCAAGCCCTTCCCTCTACCGCCAACTTGCCTCTGTTTCCCAAGAACCAAGGCAAAATTCCCCTGTCACACCTGCCCACGTGTAGGAGCAGAGGCAGGAGCAAGTCAGCCTGTCTAGGATCACAGGAAGCATGCTTCTATCTGATGGTAAGTTCAGCTGAGACTTGCCATTTTTATCTCCTCTCTTCTGGGTTTTTCTAACTCAAAATAAGCCCCATAACCTCCATCCAGTAACCCCTACCCAGGATGAGTCCCTGCCCCCAGGCAAGGCCCAGCCGCACCTTGGCAGGTCTTGGTGCAAGGCTTCCAGTTCTCGTTGCTGATGATGGGCAGGCAAACTTGGCCGTTCTCGTCCACATTGGGGTGGTAGATCTTGGTCGTGAAATTTACCTTGGGAGGCTTGAACGGATACTCCTCAGGGAAGCTGATGCGCAGGTTGAAGGCCTTAAGGTGGTAGGGAGGTTGGTCCTGTGCGGAGAGAAGTGTCAAGCTCTCGTCTGCTTTTCCTCCCCGTGCCCCCATCCCAGGGTCCCAGGCACCCTCTGGTCCACTGTCAAGAAGAATCAGGAGCAGGGATACTCCTGGCACCTGCGTCACAGATTAGCAGAAGGGTGGAATCGCAAAAGGAGGCAGAGAAGCCCGCTCCTGCTTCTGCTGTGTGGCCACGGGCAAGCCATCTCCCATCTCTGGGCATCAGTTTCCTCATTTGAAAAATAGGCAAAAAAAATGGGTAAAGATGGACTAGATGAGCTCTAAGGACCAGCCCAGCTTTAAAGACTTTCTGAGAATTCTGGAAGAGGAAAAGGACAGAACATCCTCTCTTTCAGAGCTGTCAGCAAGTTCAGGAGAACATCATCACTGGGGATGAAGAAATGGAGAAAACGGGAAAATCCTAAGAATGCAGGGGCTTGGGAAAGTCAAACGGTGAGGCCACTGTGGAAAACTATATAGTAGTTTCTCAAAAAATCAAACACAGAATTATCATACGACCCAGGAATCCCACTCTGGGAGACACCCGAAAGACTGAAAGCAGCGACCCAAACAGGTATCCGTACGCCGGTGACCACAGCAGCACTATCCACAACAGCCAAAAGGTGAGAGCAAACCAAGTGTCCATCAGTGGATTAACAAATAAACCAAGTGTAGCATCTACATATAATGAAATATTATTTAGCCTTAAAAAGGAATGAATTCTGACACATGCTCCAACATGGATGAACCTTGAAGACGTTATGCTAATGCAATAAGCCAGACCAAAAAAAAAAGACATATTATATGGTGCCACTTACGTGCGGTACCTAGAATAGTCAAATTCATAATATAAAATAGAAAGTAGTTACCAGGTGCTGGGGGGAGGGAGGAATGCGGAGTTATTGTCGAATGGATAGAATTTCAATACAGGGACACGAAAAGTTCTAGAGATGGATGGTGGTGCTGGTCGCACAACGATGTAAATGTACTTAATGCCACTGTGCACTCAGCAATGGCTGGGGTGGCAACTTTTGTTATGTGTATTTTACCATGGTTAAAAAAAAAAAGCCAGGCCGGGCTCAGTGGCTCACGTCTGTAATCGCAGCACTCTGGGAGGCTAAGGCCGGTGGATCGCTCAAGGTCAAGAGTTCAAGACCAGCCTGAGCAACAGTGAGACCCCGTCTCTACTAAAAAATAGAAAGAAATGATCTGGACAACTAAAAATATATATATATAGAAAAAATTAGCCGGGCATGGTGGCACATGCCTGTAGTCTCAGCTGCTCGGGAGGCTGAGGCAGGAGGATCGCTTGAGCCAAGGAGTGTGAGGTTGCTGTGAGCTAGGCTGATGCCATGGCACTCTAGCCCAGGCAACAGAGTGAGACTCTGCCTGAAAAAAAAAAAAAAAAAAAAAAAGCCAAACTCAAGGGCTGAAATGACTAAGGGATTGGGAGCTGCCAGGAGCCATTAGAAGACCCTCCAGACTTCAAGCGAACTGAAGACTTTGCTGAGCACCTATTTGTGCCGCCCTGTGCTAAGGGCTTGACATGCATTAGCCCGTGTAGCAGAGGGTGGGAGTTACACAGACTCTGGAGCTACTCTGCCTGGGTGTGAAGCTTGGCTCTGCCACTCAATAGCTGTGTGATATTGGGCAAGTAACTTAACCTCTCTGTGCTTCCATATGGGGATAATAGCAGATTTCCTCACAGGGCTTATTATGTGAGGATCAAACGACTTATCTTACGCCAAGGGCCTAGAACAGAGCCTGGCACATGGCAAGCACTGCATGTGTCAGCTATTATGATAAGTATGAAACTCACGACTATTAGCAGCTCTATTTACAGATGTGAAAACTCAAGCTCAGTGTGTGTAAGTAACTTGCCCAGGGCCACAGCGGCCTCACCGGTGGGAGCCCAGCGCCGTCGACTCTACATCTCCATGTCTCCACATGTGACCACTAGTCTGCACCCCTAGAAGGAGGAACCCCAGAACTTGGATGACCCCAGTGCAGAGCAGAGGGGCCTTCAGGCTGGTTCCTGAGCACCAAATCTTTTCAGAACCTTTGTTACTAATAAGACAGGGCAAAGAGAGTGAGAACAGCATGTGTCGTTAAGCGCAGAGCCAGGGTTTTCAACAGTTCCTCCTCCTTAGCAGAAGGCAAGCCCGAGACCATGGTGATCTTGGGTGTGTTGAGATAAGACACCGATGAACTACTGGACAGATAATGTCTCAGCTTTTGTGGTCTCGATGATGATAAGAAAGGGCTGGACCCGTGAGGTAAGACAAGGCCAAGGGCTGAGGCCTCAGAGCAGGATGGGAGGGTGTTATGGTTTGGACGTTTGTCCCCACAAACCTCACATTGAAATGCGACCCTCAGCGTTGGAGGTGGGGCCTGATGGGAGGTGTTCGGGTCACAGGGGCAGATCCCTTATGAATGGCTAATGGTCCTCGCAGTAATGAGTGAGTTCTCCCTCTATTAGTTTCCCCAACAGCTGGTTGTTAAAAAGAGCCTGGTGCCCCTCCTTCCCTCCTCTCTTGCCATGTGATGCCTGCTCCCCTGCAACGAGTGGAAGCAGCCGGAGTCCTCACCAGAGGCAGATGCTGGCACCATGCTTCCTATACAGCCTGCGGAACCATGAGCCAAATAGACCTCTCTTCCTTTGAAACTACCCAGCCTCAGGTAATCCTTTATAGCAACACTAAGTGGACCAAGAGAGAGGGTATCTGTGTGTCCTGCCTGCAGGGCTTCTTAACAGAGGAAGGGGGCAGAAGAGCGGAGCCGAGAGCTCCCGGGACCTGGCCCTTTTCTGCCTCCAGCCTGCTGTGTGACTTCGGGCTTCTCTAGGGCTCAGTTTCCTCATCTGTAAAACGAAGACACTGGAAGGACCAGACAGAGGATTTCATAATGTACTTTATGTCAGCTGAGAAACTCCTACTGTCTTGTAAGTTCTGGGTTAAATGAAGCATGTTTCTATTAAAAACAAATTTGAAAACCATTCATTTCTCATGGAGCGGTTAAGAGAGAAGACTCTGGAGTCAGCTGAATTCTGGCCCTGCCACCTTATTCTGGGTTACCACAGACAAGTTACTTAACCTCCTTGGTTTCCTTCTCCTCAACCGTAAAAGGAAGATGACCTTCCTCATCGGCCGGTTGAAAGGATTCAATATGATCTCGTATGTCATGTGCTCAAAACAGCGCTCGGTCCACAGGAGACTCTCAAGGAATGGGAACTCTTACTATGAGCTCCAAAAGACTCATCCAGCTGAAACCGTCCATGACCCAGATGTGACAAGTGGGGCCACCTCAGAGAATTGAGACTGAGCCTTTGAGGGACAATCTGTCTGCTCACCCCAAAGACTTTTCTCCATTCTCCTTCCCCTGCTGACCAAACCATCCCCTCCTTTACGGCGTCACCAGGCACCTTCAGGCGCCCTTAGCTGATTATTCTGCACCAAGCTTTGGTCCTCCAGCCCTGGGATTCTTCCCAGCTAGTGTGCTTCTTCAGGACACTATATGTCCTGTATAGTGTACAGGACATATAGCGTATGTACGGCTGGGCCATTCTGGGGGCGCACCTAGCCATCCTGCTCTTGCCAACCATTGAGATCCCCTGATTTCCCAGTGTTCTCCCAAATGTGATCTTTCCTAGGTTTTCCTACCACCCACCTTCTTCTCCCTTCTGCCCTGCTCCTCCTGCCACTTCATCATCTCAAAGCTGGTCTCACTGGAGATCTAATCAGTCCCTGTGGCTCCTTCTAGCATCTTCTTCCCCTGGTATCTGAGCCCAGAACAGACATCCTCACTCCAAGCCAGGTAAGTGGATCGCTTTAACACAGCAGCCCAAGGAACTTGACAGAGTCCCCAGTGCTGACCTGACTCAAGACTTTCTCCATTTTTCTGGACTACGGGTCAGGTGGAAGAGAAGATGCCACGACCGAGGCCACTGCACTGTCAGTAGAAGTCCGAATCCTAAATAATAAGATGAATTGCTCTCTTGATATTCCAAAGAGCTTTGACAAACAAAAAGCCCAAATGTCTTAATTTTTATTTCCAAGTAACCAAAAGTTGAATATATGAAATTCAATAAATGAATTTCTCAAAGAAGGCATCTTTAGTCACTAATAATTGTATGACAAAGGAGAGAACCTACATTTTGATAGGTTCTTTGGAATATTGCTTTCAAAGGGAGATTTTATCAAGATGATATCAAAGAACAAATGGAGAAAAACGAGAACAGAGATGAGCTAACTGTGTTGTCATATGTAACAGTAATTTTCTGAAATAAGATCTTTAAAAGAAAACAAAATACATTTTAGGTTTAGGGGAGCAAATTCTACTAACTGTGGGAAACTGGAAGTTTATCCCTAGTCTTGATAAAGATCCAAGAGATCTTTATTTCTTCTTCTCTTTGATGCTGTTTGTCTGCTGAAGCCTCTATGGTGGGCTTTAGTGGCTACTGGTTTGAGGAAGGGGTCCACTACTAAGTCCAAAAGTCTTTTAGCATCTTCATCAGTCTGCCTGGACCTCCGAAGCAATCAATCCAGAGAGAGACCCCTTCCACCAATGATAACCTTCAATAAAAGGATCCTAAAGGCAGGAAAAATTCTTGCTTAGTTCTAACCTTCCCTACCCATGCCCCTGGCCTAAGTCATCCCCAATCCAAAGCCACGACCCCTATGGAGGACACTCACGGGCAGGAGGAGAGCATGCCACACCAGGACATTGGCGTCATCGCTGAACAGGTTCCGCAGGTACTGGGGAGGCTTCTTCTGAAGATCTTCCAGCTCCTGCAGAGGGCACAGCAAGTGGCAGTTGGCCGAGTCCTCCCTACATCAGCCCCCTTGCACCAGCCGCAAGCTGTCTCAGGTCTAAAACAGGACATCCCAGGGCCAGCAGCTGGCAAAGTCAAGACCCCTGTTTAATGAGCATTTAGTATAAACCTGGCACAGTGCTAGGTGCTTTAAGTAAATTATCCAATTTTGGTCATACCACAACTCTGTAGGTACTAGATGTAGGGAAGAGATTTTCTTCCAGATGTTAAAAGTTGGGAGCAAACTTTATTAGGAACTTTTTTTCTCCTGAAAGCAAAATACTTAACCTCTGTCCTCTTGCCTTCCTCCTAGAAAGTCACTAGGTCCTAATTACCTCCCTTTCTTCCTTCCTCCCTTCCTTCCGTGTGCATTGACTGAGAGTCCACAGCAAAGACATCACCCTACCCCTTCAAACTCTACCAGACCAGGGCTGGAGAAGGGAAATTACTCAGGTAGACCATAGTAGGGAAGAAGTCTGCACACCAAGCAAAGAAACAAGGGGACAAGAGTGACTCCCCTTCCTAGAAATGTGGCCCATTCACCTGAACATCACTGAATTCTCCCAACAGCCATTTACTGAGCATCCTCTACTGACACTTGGCTAGGACAGGGCCCAGCCGTCAAGAACTTCACTGGAGTAATAGAGAAAACGTGAAGCTGATTACATAAACAACGTGTGCGGATACAGAGCAGGGAAGGAGATCAGAAGGGAGAAGTGAGGCTTCGCAGAAGGTGTACACTGTGAGCTGGGCCATGCAGAATGAACAGGAGTCTACCATGCAGAGAAGGGGAGAGACACCAAGGCAGGAGGCCTAGTTAGGGCAAATGTGTACAGTGTGTCCTGTGCAAAATTAATAGTTATTACAGGAAAAGAGTTCCATGGTCAAGTATGTTTGGGAAAACTAGGCTAAAGAGGTTTCTTCACTGTAGGACTTCCCAGAGCCTCTAATATGCTATTGTGTATGATGCTGCCTCAAAATGTGGGTCCACAGCGTGCGGTGCTTCTCGAATGCATGTGACCAAGGAAACCTGCTCCCCTTTTGCGGTCCATCTTGAAGGACTACAGACCTTTTTTGTGGGAGGTAGATAAAAAGACATTCAAGGGCAGATCATGTTCCTCTGGAACAGTCATGGGTGTAAGCCAATGGTTCTCAACTGGGAGAAACTTTACCCACCGGGAGACATTTGGCATTGTCTAGAAACATTTTTTATTGTCACAAATGGGGGAGCGTTATTGGCATCTACTGAGTAGAGGCCAGAGACACTGATAAACATCCTACAAAAAATTATCTATCCCAAAATGTCCATGGTGACAAGGTTGAGAAATCCTTGTGTAAAGAAAGGCCAAACACAGTCCACAGTTGGGGAGGGGCCCTTCAGCACTGTGGACCATCTGAACTTTCTCTGCTCCTACCCACCATATAAGCACACCTCATTGCCTCCTCCTGACTCAGCTTATATTCCATTTCTGACAGCCAACAAATTCCTTCTGGTGCCTTCTGCCCAGAGTCTATGGCCCCTCATTTATTACCCCAAACTTGAAGCATCTGCTATTGGAAGTCCTGATTTCAGGATTATCTGTGACTCTTTGACAAGAATGAAGCCCAAGGTAGAACAAAGAAGATCTGGAATAGACATTTTCCTGACTTTGCTATAACTAGGAACACTTGGACTTTATCTATTATAGTTGAGTTCTGCCAAAACTTTCCCAAAACCTGAGGAAGCTGAAACTCAAGCCAGGACACACAGCTCTTTCCTAAGGCCTGTTAGGAAATCACCTGACTTAGAGGAACAGAAAATGAAAGGAGAGAGGCCATTAAAGGAGCCTGCAGGCTAGAGTCCCATGAGCCTGGGCTCAAATTTCAGCTTGGTCGCTCCCTACCGAATGACTTCAAACAACCAAGTTATTATCTTCTTTCAGCCTCAATTTCCTTATCTGTAAAATGGGGGTATATCATTTATCTCATAGAGTTGCTGTGAGAATTAGCTGAAAAATAACTGATGAAAACCACCTGGCATTTAATGGAGCCAGAACGATACATATCGGCTCCCCTCTCTTTCCCACTTGGCTGGAAAGACCCTCTGCCACCTGTCTTTGCCAACCTGTAGATTTCATTTCTGGGCCAAGCCTGCTCTGGGTGCCCCAGTCTGAGACCATTTTCTTCTCAGAGGCTGAGAGTAGCAGGCACCCCCTTCACCCCTCGAGCCTGTCCTTCCTCTCTGCAGATTGAAGGGGCAACCCTTTCTCTGAAGATCGGAGGCACCCTTCTGAGAGACACAAAGCCTGCGGGGTGCCAGTACCACCTCGCCAGGATTTCTCTTCCTCCCCATCTATCTCTATCTCCTGCTACACCCCCAGTTTTCCCACCTCCTGGGGGAAATTGCCCCTCCCCATCCTTCCAGACCTTATTTCAAATTGTGCCCCTAATAGGAATGAAGGCTCAAAGAGGACAGGATTTTCGTTCATCTCTGTCTCCCCTACTTCCTAGAACAGAGCCAGCCCATGTAGACATTCAACATTTATTGAACCAATGAATACAAGCCACCTACTCCAGGAGGTCTTCCAGGTCAACCTCAGCATCTTTTCCTCCAGAGAATACCCAGGCAATTTTGCCCCCAAGTTCTAATCAGTGTCCCCTGCTTCTCAGGACTCCAGCGATGTAAGCGTCAAATTATGGGATAGGCCACGGATTATTCCAAGGCGAGGACCTTGCCCTGGTTATCTCTTCCATAACCCACCCACCCACCACCAGCAGCAGAACGCCTGGCACCAAGATGCCAAGGAACCCTTCCTTCACTGAGACATGCTCAATTGTTATCATAAGTTTCCGCAGGAGAAATGAAACTGAAACCAGTCTGGGGGAGCCGGCTCATCTTCACCTCCAGCACAGCTCAAGGAGCTAGTGACATCGCCGGCCCCAGAACTCCAGCTCTTGCCCCTCTCGAAGACCCACTCCTCCTTTGGCTAGGCGGCGGGGATGACAGGGATTCAGCCAGCCCCGGTGCACAGAAAAATAAATAAATGCATTCAGAGAACCGCGGAGGTGATGAAGGGAGGAGGGGACAGGCAAGGCGGCACGAGAAAGGGCGCATCCCACACGCGGTTACCTTCGCCACTCGCTTGCTTGCCGTCATCTCGGGATCGAGTGTGTGGCACTGACGGAATCCAGCTGGACAGTGCACGACACGCGGCACGGTGAGCCCCGCCCCGGGGACCCTACGTCCGGAGGCCCAGCCCACGCCCCGCGCCACCGGCGCGATCGTTGGATAGACCTTCTCCCCACCGCTCGGCTGAGACTAGAAGGCCGCCGGGGAGAGGACTTGCTGGGCTCCGGCCAGATCCCCGGCGTGGGAGCTCAGTCCTGGGAACTCGCGCTCTTTGTCGGAGGACCGGGGCGGGCCCTGGAGCGCGCGGCGTCGCCTGGTCCCTGCGGCCCGCTGGGGGGCGCCGTACACCAGGCTGCGAGCGCGCAGGGGGCGGCGCCGGGGTCCGCCCATCCGGGTTCCAGTCCTCGCTCTGCGGTGGGCGGCCGCGCGGGAGAGCCCCGATCTCTGTCAGCCCCCTCCGCCCTACCCTAAATGCACACCAGCCCTGAGTAAGGGATGCTTGCTGTGCAAACGCAGCTCCGCGACGGCTGGCTCGGCGGCCCCTCCATCAGACCGCGGCCCTAACCCTTCCCCTAGCGCATTCCCGGAGCCCCCTGGGTTCCTTCTGTGAGCCCAGGGCCCCGCCTCTAAAAATAGGTGGGGGACGACGTAGACCACATGCCTTCCAAGGACCGCTGCCTTGGGCAGTGTGGGGTCCTTTGTGCTGTCCAGCATTCGGTGGCAAACCTGCAACGACGTTCTCCCAGGTTGCTTGGTGCAGAGCACCGCAAGGGGGTGCTTTAGACCGATTCACTTTCACTTTGGGGTTCTGGCGACCATCATCCTAGTCCTTCACTAGGCTTAATATTAATATTTAGCAAGTGCCCACTATATGCCGATTTGGGAACCAGTTGGCTGGGGGAAGTCCCAGGATGGACTACAAGAGCCTCCTTCAAAGAGAGGCTACTCAGCCTCCCTTATTTTACCCCCTGCCCATTACAAACTGTGGGCCTGGTATGTGCCCCCATACACGGCTAGGAGTCTCCACCTCTCCGTGCAGAGACAGAAACTCCAACCCAGAGCTACATGGCCAGGCTGGTCTCGAACTCCTGTCCTCAAGTGATCCTCCCGCCTGTGCTGGGTTTACAGGCGTGAGCCACCGTGCCTGGTCAGCCCCTGCATTTTTAATGATAATGATCAGAGAATCACCTGATACTATGGGAGCATGGAGGAGGGTCACTTGATCCAGCTTCAGAGAGGCGCAGAGGTTTCCCGGAAGGGAGAAGAATCC
>CAUYSK010095156.1:0-21399 GCA_963575035.1 Avahi laniger
CCCAACCCCTCTTTCGATCTTGTCGTCGATGGGTGGAGTGACAGGAGTTTAGATGTGTGCTCCTACCTTTCCATCCCTCTTCCCACCCATCTGTCCTTCCACCTGTCCATCCCTCTACCCACCCATCTGTCCATCTACCTGTCCATCCCTCTACCCACCCATCTATGCATCCACCTGTCCATCCCTCTACCCACCCATCTCTGCATACACAAGTCCATCCCACTACACAACAATCAAGGCATCCACCAGTCCATCCCACTAGCCACCCCCGTTCAGACCTCTCCACTCCCTTCATTCCTTACACCTGTCCAGCCATCTACACACCCTTCTTTCCTCCCACCTGTCCATCCATCTACCCACCCATCTATCCATCCACCTGTCCATCCATCTACCCACCCATCTATCCTCCCACCTGTCCATCCATCTACCCACCCATCTATCCATCCATCCACCCACCCACCCACCCACCTAGTATTAAGAGAAGTTATCTTGCAACCACAAGCCCTGGCATCTTCCCAGCCTTACACAGTTTTCATC
Source organism: Avahi laniger (assembly GCA_963575035.1). Lineage (NCBI taxonomy): Eukaryota > Metazoa > Chordata > Mammalia > Primates > Indriidae > Avahi > Avahi laniger. The sequence goes on from CAUYSK010095156.1 coordinate 538, forward strand.
TCCATTGTCTGTTTTGAGCCTTACAATCACCCTGTGAGGGAGGGGGCTGTTCCCATTTTACAGATGAAAAAATGAAACTTGGAGACGAAAGGTTACAGAGATGCACTGCCAGGGAGTAGCAAAGGCCGGAGCTAGTTGGCTCTTTTGACTCCTCCACTGCCCTGTGTTGGGAATGATTGGGGGGTGGACGGAAGGAGAGGGGGATTGATACCTGATGGCTCAACAACCTGTGTGAGGCTCAGAGTAGTTAAGTGGCTTGCATAAGGTCGCACAGCGAGTCAGTGGCAGGGCAGGGGTCTGAACAGAGTTCTGTCTGTCTTAAGCCCAGCTCTTTCCATGGTTCTCTCTGAACCGTTGCGTCTCTGCCCTGCATCTGCAGAAGAGGGAAGGTCTCCTGGCACCTGACCCCCCTTCGCAGTCAGCACCGTCCCCACTCCCCTAATTCCCAGCCCTGAGGCCTTGGGCTGTCACCTGCCCCACCCGGCCGACCTCTCTGCAGTCCAGCTGCCATAAGCATCCTGAGGGGACTTTCCTGTCGGTCAGCCTGGCGGCCCTGGTGGGGCAGTGGAGGCCACACTCCAGGATATTTGTGCAGCAAGCTGACCAGCAGGGTGGGCAGAGCTGGCTGAGCCTGGAGCGTGGCCCGGTGCCTGCTGTGAGAGGGGCAGGCTGGCTCAGCGTGGGCAGGGCACAGAGGGGCCCTGGGCCTGGGGTCCTGAGCTGCCGTGAGGGTCCTGGGTGGGGCGCTGAGAGGCAAGGCGGGGTGGGTGAGTATCGAGAACCAAAACAGTTCAGCTCTACCACCTTTGCCCCCTCCCACTGCCCTGGGGAGACTCCCTTGGGGGCAAGGAAGGGACTTCCAGAGAGGCCACCCTGGGGCCCGCTTCTCTCATCTCTCTCACCCCTACCAACTCTAGAAGGCTCCTTAAAGATCACCTAGTTCAAAATCATCTTTACCACATTTAACAAATGAGAAAACTGAGGCTCAGAGAGGGTCATGACCAGCCCAAGGTCACACAGCAGATCAGTGGCAGGAACCAAACTGGAGTCCAAGTTCCTAACCAGCACACCTTCCCCAACACTGCCCACCTGCCTTCACTGGGAAATGGGCCAGGAGGTGGACTCCATTCACTCAGCACCCAGAGCTATGCCTGGTGGATAGAGGCTGCTCCAACAATCCGTGTTAAATGGACACACTCAGCACTGTATTGAGTGGCCGTCCTGTGCTGGGACCATAGAGCTGTAAGTCCTCAGACAGAGGTGCCAGGGGTGGAGCACAGGTGTGGGGGGCGGGAGAATGGGTCTGGGTGCTGGGGGGCCTCCCCGGAAAGCGCTGCCTGCACTGAGCCCCAGTGGAGCGTGGGGATTGGGTAGGTGGGGGCTGGGTGGAGGGCGTGGGGGCGGCTGGGGCAAGGGCCTGGGGAGCTGCAGCACCGTGTTGCTGGGGGCCAGGGGTGGGACCAAGGGATGGGGCATGAGGCTGGAGGGGACAGGGCCAGGCGCAGACAGACCGCCTAGTGTGCCCGAGGGTGATGGGAGCCAAGGAAGCGGTGAGCAAGGGAGGGTCCCGGAGAAGTGGGGAGGACGGTGGGGTGAGGCAGACCCAGGGGACTCTCCAGTGATGGGAACGGGTGAATGGCGGGCTGGGCAGGGACAGCCTGGAGAGTCGAGTGTCTGGCCTGGGCAGCTGGGTGGGTAGGAGGGACCTCAGCAGTGAGGTTCGGAGCAGGGGGCCACATCTCTCCTGGGCCCCCACCCTCAGTGATCCTCATTTTTGTCCCGGGGGAAGGCAGGGGCTGCCCCCAGGAAGCAGCCGCCATGGGACCACAGCCCCGGTCACCTTCCAGAGGTGTGTGCGCGTAGCAGGGCCACGCCCGAGGGGCCCTTGTACATGGCCCTGCCTTCTGACAAGCACAGAACAGCGATGTGAGGGGACATTTGAGAGTGGGAGAGGGTTTAAGGGGCAACAGGACAGAACACGGGATGTGGGGCTCGCACTTGCTGGGTGGCTTCTCTACATCTGTGTGAGGGTGCGTGAGAGGGTCTGTGTGTGTCCGTGGGAGGATGCATGTGCGTACACCTGTGTGCACATGTGAGGGTGTGTGCACAAGTGTGCATGGGCCCGTGAGGGTGTGCTGTCTGTGCCTCTCCTTTCTCAGTCCCCCTCGCCTCCTCTCCCGCTGAGTGAGGAGCTCATTAGGCTGCTCCCCGGCTGTGCAGGTCACTCCTGGTCCCCAGTGCCAGCCTGCCCTGGCCTCTCGAGAAGGGCGGGATCGACCCTGTGCCCAGCGTTCTCTGTGCTCCTGACGGCTCCAATTACAGAGGCTCGGTGGCCCAGAAAGCCCAGGGAGGAGTTCAGAGTCTTTCCTCCGGGGCCTCCTTCCTGCTAATGGCCACCGCTGGCTGGTGTGTGTGTGCGCGCGCGTGCTCGCGTGTGTCTGTTGCCCGCTTGGAGCCTGATTCCACCTCTCCACCAACAGCCTGAAAAGTCCCTCAGAGCCCAGGAGCGGGGGAGTCCTGGGAGCACTGGCGCCCAGGATCCGAAATGTGACCACTGTGTCCCTGCCCCAGACCGAAGACCACCCAGGGCTCTATCTGGGAAATAAACTCACATCTCTAAGTAATGTAACTTCAGCACGTGGGGCCTTTGGGTTCATTGGTCCAGCCTGTCATTTCATGGAGACAGCTCTGTCCTCACGTGCCATGTCCCCTGCCCAGAGCCACCAGGGAATGGCGTCCATGACGGGGGTGGGGGAGGGCACCGGCTCTTAGACGTGCTTCCTAGAGAAGTCTGATTGGTTTCTGGTTTTCGTTGTTGTTCATTTGCTTGTTTTAATATGAATTTCCTGGAAACACTCCAACCAGTCCTCCCATTTTATCTTTAGAGCTGCTCTGCCCCGGGGCACATTCTTTTCAACAGTAGCCCGTAGCTTTCGGTTTGGCCACTAGGTGGCAAGCTGGAGAGTTGGTACTAGGCACGGTCAAATTACGGGTTATTAATCGCGAAGCTGTGGGGAGTGGGCTGGCTGGCTGCAGTTTACAGAATACAGCCAGGGCTGCAAAGCCCCAACACGGTCAACCAGGGGGACGCAGCTGGGGGCCAGGGGAATGCAAATTCTGCTCTCAGCTCTGCCATCAGCCTTCCGTGTGACCTGGGAAACCCCTTGGTGTCTCCAGGCCTCAGTTTCCCTATTTGCACAAAACGGAAGGAGCCGCTGGATTAGATGTGTGGCTCTCAACTTTGTCCAGGATGAGTGGGGCACCTGGAAGTCAGGGTGCACTTTACAGAGTCTTGTGACATAGGTCCCTCCACCCCGCACCTGCAGGCTTTGTGCTGGCTGTTCGGCTTCTGGTGGATGAAGAGAGGGAGACAGCGTGGAGGAGGCTGGGAGGGGAGGAGGAAGCACAAACTGAGAGTCGGGAGGCTGGGTTCTGGTTCCTCGCTGTGTGACCTTTCAGAAATCACTGCTTCTCTCTGGGCATGAGCAAGATGGGGCTCGATTATCTGCTGTTACCAGCCAACTATACACCCTCACACCACCGTGGTGCTTCCCTCAGCCCATTGGCTGGAGAGTTTAAATATGAAAAGTGCTCTTTTCTACAGGGAGAAACTAGGGCAGTCATTGCTAAGGCTTGAGCCAACTGAGTCGCAGCCCCTGGACCACAGCTCTATCTGGCTATCCCCTCCCTGGCTGGGGAGGGGGTGGGAAGCAGACCCTGGGCAGCGTGGGGGTGGCCGCTGGGATGCTGATCCTTGCCGGGGCTCACAGTGACAATGCCATGGAGATGGTCACTGTCAGGCCCCCAGCTGCACGAGCAGGAGCTGGAGGTTTGTGCTGCCCTGTTCCACCAGGTTCTAGTCCCACGGCCTCCGCTCACTGGCTGTGGGACCCCGGGCGAGCCACGTGCCTCTCTGCGCCTCCATTTCTCCAGCTCTGAAGTGGAGTTGGTAACACCAATGTCTGTCTGGGTGGAAGGCTGAAACGCCACCTGTGCGCAGAGCCTGGTGACCAGCAGACACTGTGGTTGGGGAGGAAGTGCTGGGGGGGCCGTGAGGGTGCAGGTGGGGCATGAGGGGCACCTTCTCAGCGGCTGGTTTTGGAAGATGCTCACCAAGTGCACTGAGGGTTGGGGAGGGTGTTCCCGGCAGACAGACTGGCACTTGCAAAGCTGGAGTGGGGGCGTCGCCCAGGAACGGTGTGGCTGGGCAGGGGGTGCCTGGCTGGAGAGGCAGAAGGTGAGGCGTTCACATCTCCTGGGGATTTACTAATAACGATAAATGGCTAAAGTTTATCAGGTGCTGTGACAAGCCCATCGTGGTGCTTGACATGGGCTGTGTCATTTCATCTTCACAACAGCTGTAGGAAGTTAGTGCCATTGTGATGCCCACTTTACAGATGGGGAAACTGAGGCGGGGAGGGGTTGAGCAGCCTACCCAAGGCTACATAGCTGGCTGGGGGCAGAGCTAGGATTTGAACCTGTGCTTCCATGACCCTAGAGCTTTTTGCTGTTTTGCTGCCTCCTTCCCCCTATCTGCAGGGTGTCAGGAGAGACCCCTGCCCCCATCCAGGGTCAAAGACAAAAGGCCCCACGGCTGCAGGGGGGCACCTGGGAGGGGGTGGCCCGAGGAGGGGGACACACTTCCTGTCAGACATCTCCCCTCGATGTCTCAAGGCCCCTCCCCACCCACACCCCCCTTGGCCTGGTCTGCTCCAGACCTCTGAACACCTTTCAGTGTCTGGGTCGCAGAGCTGTCGTGGTGCTGCGTCCTTTGCGGGCAGGTGGGTGTGAGTCAGGGCAGGACGCACACAGCGCTGTGGTTAGTGAAGGCAGGCACCTGCCCTCGTGCCCCAGGCCTGCTCTGGCCCTTTTCTGCCCAGGTGCATGTCCAGCCAGGGCCACAGTCAGGCCAGGCGTGCTGCAGATGGACGAGGAAGGCCCCAGGATTCCTTCTCGAAGGGCCCTGGGCAGCATTTGTTAGCTGGGGTCTGGGAGACGCACCTTGAAATAGAGTTGGCATGGAAATTTGGGCGCTTTCACTTGGAGTGTGTGTTTATTTGGGGCTTGGGGCGCAGCAGAAGGAAGGCTATGGGGGCTAACCCAGCCCCCTGCCAGGCCACATCACGGACGTCAGGGCCAGGGGCTCCCAGGCCGTCCTGAGGGAGAGAGGCCCGGCTGCCCATCGGGGAGGAAGAGAGGGAACCAGGGAGAGAAGAGGGGAGATGAAGCGGAGGGGCCCGGTTCCCCAGGGCTGCTGCCTTCCCGGAGGAGATGGACTGGGACGGATGGGAGAACATCTGGCCAGAACATCTGGTGAGAACTCCACTTGGGAGCAGGAAAGAGCAGCCGGAAATGCTGGGGGTGGGCAGGGCGAAGGCAGCACCCCTGCCCCAGGGTCAATTCTGAGTTCTGTTCTGCAAATCCGGAGGGTGTGATTCCTGGACAGGACGCCAGATCACGGAGTGGGCCTCCATGTATTCACTGATTCCTTGATTGGTTCAATCTTCCATCCAAAGCAGCATCCACCTAGGGGCCGGGCCCTGGGCCGGGTGTGGGGTCAAGAGGATTGAGACACAGCTGCTTCCCTGCAGGCTGGCACACGACCCGGAGTGGCTCACGCCGTAAGGGGGCAGGGGCCGAGGGGAAACGCCACAGCAGGTACTTTGATGAAGTGTCCCAGAGGAGGGGAACAGGCCACTTGAAGGATAGGAGTTGTCACAGTGGGTGAGGGGACCTTCAGGGAGACAGAGCGGGCCAGGCCCCTAGGCTGTGAGCACTGGCAGCTTTGGGGAGGGACCCAAGGCCTCTCCTGGGCGGGAGGAGGTGGGATGCCCCGAGGCTGAGGTTTGTTTCCTTACTCAGAAGTGGGTGCGCTGAGGCCCCTCATCAGCCCTCAGGCCCCTCCGTGGCTGGGCCCGGGGCCAACAGCTGTGACCTCGGCAGCCTGGCCGTCTGCTGCCTGGCCTGGCCACCCCGGTGCCCACTGTGCCCCTGATTAGTTGGCGCTGGCAATGGCAGGAGCAGCAGACGGCCTCTTCCGCTGCTCAGCAGCCCCGCCGCCCTGGCCTGACCAGAGGGGAGCCCCGGGGCCAGGCCACCCCTCGCCCTGACTCCCCTCCCCCTGGCCATGAGCTGTGCCCCTGGCAGAGGCTGGCATGCGTCCAGCGGCTTCCACTTGAGCCGGCCTGGCAGAGTGGCCCCGCTGATCTGGGCTGACAGCTCCTGTCTGCAGAGAGCACCCCAGACCTCGAGGGGAGATGCCTGACAGGAAGTGTGTCCCCCTCCTCGGGCCACCCCCTCCCAGGTGCCCCCCTGCTGCCAAGGGGCCACCCCTGCCTGGCTGTTGCCCGCGTTCCCTTCAACTAGGTTCTAGTCTAGGGCCGGCCCATCAGGGTGGACGGAGTGAGCAGCTCCATCTGTCTGCCCACCTGCCATCTGCGTCCGCCCAGCTCCCAACTTCCAGTGCCGTGCAGAGACCGTCCCCACGTGCAAGGGCCTGGAGGTGACCCAGAAGCTGGCTTCTCGGGAACTGGAAGTGGGCGTGTGTGTCTGGGTGCAGAGGGCCACACCAGTGCAGACACCTCCTGCCTTGGGAAGCAGACCTGGAACTGTCCCCAGGCAGCGCAATGGTCACAGGACCCGGATGGCAGAGTGAGGAGGGCCTTGTAGGTGGGGACTGAGGACGCTGGGGAGCTGCCAGTCTGGCTGGAGCCATAGGTTGAGGTGTGGCATGGTGGGCGGAGGGAGGTGAGGCCGGTGGGCTGGGCTGGGGCCACACTGAGGGGTGTGTGAGCAGGGGACGGGGTAGGGTGGGGGATAAGGATTTGCACTTTCCCCATGGGGCGCGTGGGCTGTTGGAGGCTTCTGACTTCAGGGGCTTTTTCGTCAGACGTGTCCTGGCCCTGCGGTATTCCTGAAAGTCTGGCCAGACAGGAGCCACTGTTCCTTCCGTAGATGAGGCCATTGGGGCCCAGAGAGGGCAAGCTGTGCCTCAAGGACCCCCAGCTCTGACTGGGCCAAGATATCCTGTCCTGGGTCTGTGCTCTGGGGCTCACCGGGGTGGGGGCTGCATCAGATGTCCTGGGGACTCCAGGGTCCTCTTCCCCTTCCTGGCTGGGGGAGGGGCCCTTAGCCACACTCATGCGGCAGCCTGCAGCTGCCCCCATCAAGGCACACCTGGCTCCCGTCCCAGGCTGAAGGCTTGAAAATTATATCAAGAACAAGAACAAGGACAAAGCCCGTTCTGAGAGAGGGCAAGTGAGAGCCATGGGGGAATTGGGGAACTAGAGGCAGGAGGGCTTCATGAGTGGCTGGGGGTGAGAATCAGGGAGGACTGCCTGGAGGAGGAGGGTTTGGCTGGGGAAGGCTGTGGAGGGAGATGAGGTAGAACGGGTGGTTTAAGGAAGATGGTACCTCCCTCTCTCTCTCTCACCCCGCCTCCATGTATCCACCCTGCCCTCTCCCCTAATTTCTCCTCTTCCTACTTTGACTTACGTGCTGTCTGTGTCTGTCTCCCTCAGGGCTCTTTCTTTCTCTCTGTTCTCTGTCTCTCTCGGGTTCACTCTCTCTTTCTCTGTTTCTCCTCTCCCCGGCACCAGGGGGATCTGAGGGCAGAGTGTGACTGTCAGACCTGTTAGGCTAATTACCTGACCGTGGGCATAAAAAGGGAGGATTAGCCGGGGTCCCTTGGGGTCCTCCCTGACTCCCTAATCCCGTGGTCCCTTTTCTCTGGCAGGGAAGTCCCTAATTAGCTAATTATGCCTTGGCTCTGTGGCCCTGGGACTCCCTGGGCCCCAGGGAGGGCCGTGAAGTGAGCTGGGGCCCAGCTGCGCAGGGGAGGAGGGACGGGGCTGCCACTCAGGGAAGCCAGGCGCAGGTTTGCTGGAGCCTTTCAGAATTTCACTATCCTGGAGAACAGGGGAAATGTAATTAATTGAGCAACAAAGGCGGCCCGAGGGAGCAGCCGCGGAGCGGGAGGACCAGGCTGGGACTGTGCTGGGCCGCCTTCTCCGGGCCTTTCTGATCCAACCTCTTCTCCAGCCGCTGCCAGGCCCTCCATGCCTGCCTCCTACCTATGCCCGGGCCTCCAGGCTTGCCCCTTCCCCTCTGAAGCCCAGAGCTGGTCAGGGGTGCTGCCTGCTTTGAAATCTGGCCAGGCAGTCACCTCTCACGCAGGAGCCCCACTGCCCTGCGGCCTGCCAGGCGAGGGCTGCCTTTGCCCCTGCCGCGCCTCTGTCTGGAAGCTGCTCCCATCCTGCAGAGTCCAGCTCGGCAAATGTGCCCGGAGCTGCCCCCACTCCCCAGGCGTGGTCCATTTGCTCAGCACCCTGGTCCCCCATGCCCCTGCTGCTAGCTAGGAGCTCTGAGGAGGGTCAAAAATGGGTCTTGTTTATCTCTGAATTTTTCTTTTCTTAAAGACAGAATCTTACTCTGTCTCCCAGGCTGGGGTGCAGTGGTGTGATCATAGCTCACTGCAGCCTCCAACTCCAGGGCTCAAGCGATCCTCCCACCTCAGCCTCCTGAGTAGCAGGGACTACAGGCGCCACCATGCCCTGCGAGGGTCTTGTTTGTCTTTGGATTCTCCGTGTGTCCAGGGCCACACCTGGCCCAAAGCAGGCATTTATTACGTGTTTCATGAACGAATGAATAAATGAATGAATGGCAGGGCACCAGAAAGACCTGCAGTTGACACACATAAGTCCATGGGCCCGCTTGGATGGGTCACTAGGGTGCCCGTCCCATTTCCTTGTTTCCCTCTGCACGCCCCTCGCTCCCCGGTTCGGGGGTGGGGAGGTGGGCGCTGAGCCCTCAGCCTGGCCCGCTCTCGGTGGGCTGAGGCAGCCTGCGAGGAGCCCCACGGCCTCTCCTGAGCGGAGGCTGCCCTCGTTTTGTGGGGAGAGAAGATGGGGGTAGCCATTAATTATTGATCGGAAGTCACTGTACACAGAATTTGTGATGCAAATTCCAAATAATTACCCTCATTAATAACCACCTCAGCATCAGGCCTGGGATAAACAATCTGGACAGGGCCACTGTTCTACTTGTCACCATCCTTCCATTGTCCTCTCTCCAATCTTCCACTCTTTCCCCATGAGTTATCACATTATTCATTCATGAGAAGTCATTCAACAGATATTAGCTGAGCCTGTCTTCTGGGCCAGGACCTGCTGGGTTCCAGGTAACTTAGACACGGGCCCTGCCCTCAGGACGTTACAGCCCAGTGGAAGAGACAGAAGGGTAAACAGACAACGATACACTAGGGCTAGAGGAAGACTAGAAGTCAATGTGAATAGAACCTCCTAGGCTGTGCAGTACACAACCTACACAACTGCACATGGCAGCCTAGGCTAGGTCAGAGGTGCTGAGATTGCCTAGAGCAGAAGAGAGGGATGAACACTACCTGAGATGGGCTGAGAAAGAGCTTTAACAGGGCTGTGGTGGCTGAATGAGGGTTTGGCAGGTGCAAGCAAGGTGCAAGGGTGTTCCAGGCAGAGAGAGCAGCAAGGACCAAAGTTCGGAGGTGTGAAATCCTGTGGCATGTATAGGGACTGTCAGATAATTTGGTACTGCTAGGCACAGGGTGCAAATTGAGATACACAGAGGTGAAGCTGGAGAGGTGGTGGTGTGGACCCCACAGGATGTTGGGGGGTGCACTCAGGGGTGACCCACCAGCTCTTGACCCTCTTTGGGGCCACAGTTGTGTGAACCTTCACTCCAGAATATTCATGGTGTCATCCCTGCATATTTTATGGCAATTTCACAAGGTTTGTGGACCTCGTGGAGTCCCTCCGTGGACCTGCTCCCCGGGGGCCCATCAATTCCAGCTTCTGTAGACGACGGGAACCCAGAGGTTTTCACACATGGTGGTGACATGCTTGGATTTGTGTTCCAGAGAGTGGCCATTGTCAAGAATTGCCCCTCTCTCTGTCTCTGGACCCTGCTTTCCCTGGGGAGGCTTCCACTTCAGGCAGGTGCTGCCCTCCCACGCAAGATGGCCCCAGCAACTCCAGGCTCACCTCCCACCTTGCAACCTCTGCGGAAAGAGCATATCCTTTCCTTGTAGTTCTAGCAGAAGTCCCTGGGCTGACTCTCATTGGTCCTGATTAGGGTCACATGCCCATCCTGGACCTATCACTGGGGCTGGGGGCACAGATTATGCTGATTGGCCAGGCCTAGGTCATGTGATCTCTATGCCAGCCTCACCCAAACCACATGTACTGGAGTCCGTCAGTGTGCACTTTTCAGAGACCCTGAAAAGGTGCAAATCCACTGAGGAAACCAGTGATTGGGGGCAGCTGGATCTTCACGGGTGGAGTCAGGAAGGAGCGAATGACATACAGACAGTAACGGAAACCATGACAGTGGGTATGATTACCCAGGGTAGGGAGAGCCGGGTCCATTTCACTGCCTGTGGCGAGAGACGACATGGACAGTGCATGTGGGTGACACCCCAGCAGGAGGGGGCAGGAGGGAAGGGTGACGAGTCTGTGGGGAGGGGCCAGTGCTGAGCGTGTTCTCCACGGGATGGGAGCTGCAGGGTTTGCTGAGAGTTGGGTGTGGCCCCTGAGCCAGGTGGCTGCTGTCTTGTTGGGCCACTTCACTGAAGGTCCAAGAGGGGAAGGGTCAGGGTCCCACAGGTCACAGCCAGCAGGGCCAGGGTTTGAGCCTGGGTCTCTCAGTCAGAGGCCTGTGCCTTCCACAGGCTTTCTCCCCCCACCTGCTGGGTTTTCATGATAGCAGGGTCCTCCAGCATGTGACTAAGATCCACATGACCCACTTTCCTGTCCGCCTAAATCCGCTCTTGGGTCACCCTACTGTCCTCCCTGGAGACTCCTGTCCCCACTGCCATTGCCCCATTTTCTCCTGAGTCTCTGGCCTCGCTGGTTCAGCCCAGCTATTTCTTGGGAATAGAAAAGGCCCCTTCTCCTGATATTGGACCAGATCTGAGCCCCTCGGCAGGCCCATGTCTCTTCTGAAAGTGGCTCGGGGGACTCTGCCTGGTTCCATCGTGCAGTTGGTGGGGATGGGTAGCTCTGGTACGTCTTGACATGGTCAAGGGGGACCAGTGACTGCTCTAGAAATGAAGGGCATTCAAGACACATTCACTGGGTTCCTACTGTGATCACCCTGTGCAGGGGCCGGGCCTCCTGAGATAAACCAGCCTCAGTCCTAGGCCTCTGGGGACAAAGGTGTTGTGGCAAGAAGGCTAGAGTTGGTGACAGGACACCTGGTTGAAATTCAGACCTTGCTACCTCTTAGCTGTGTGACTTTGGGCAAGTAGCTTCAGTTCTTTGAACCTCCAGTCCCCCCGTCTGTAAAACAGCAGTAGCATCAGCAACCTCAGAGAGTTGTCATGAAGGCTGAGGGGATCACATTCGAGAAGTACCTAGAAGAGCACTGGGCACATGAAAGGTGCTCCACAAATGCCTGCTTGTTCACCCACAATCTAGTGTAAGTGCAGCGGGGCCCGGAGCCATTTCCATGGCTTTCGGAGTGAAGGGCAGATACGAGGGAGATGGCGTATCTGACAGCCACCGAGCAGACTGGGAGCATCAGGGAGCCCCTGCCAGTGTGTCCCCATCTCTCCTCCCACCATCCCTTTCCCTGTTTCTCTAACCTTGTTCTCCCTCTGTCCTCTCTTGGACCTTTGCTCCGTCTAACAGTCCCTGCATTCTTCCTCCTCGCAGGTATGCGGATCCTGGTGAACCTGCTGCTGGACACGCTGCCCATGCTGGGGAACGTACTCCTGCTCTGCTTCTTTGTCTTCTTCATCTTCGGCATCATAGGCGTGCAGCTGTGGGCCGGCCTGCTGCGCAACCGCTGCTTCCTGCAGGAGAACTTCACCATGTGAGTGCACCCGGCGCCCTTTGGCCTCGGGGTACCCTGTCCTCAATACACAGTTCTGTTAACAACTCTCCGGGTTATTGGGAATCGTGACCACCAGGGCAGCAGCAGCAAACAGAGGGAGGTCGGGTGAGAGGGGAAAGGGAAGCCAAGGCACAAGCAGAATGACGCCAATGGGGAGAAAGAAGACAGAAAACCTGAACAGCAGGCGCAGAACCTGGTGCTGTGCACAGCACAGGTGTTCCTGGGGTGGCTCCGAGTCATCAGGGAAGGTCGGCTCCCGTTCGGCCATTTGTGTCTGAAAGCAAGAGGTGGGACACTCCGTGGAGAGATGATTGACAGAAGCCGTTTAAACATAAATCAAGCTTCGGCTCTTGGAGGAGTTAGTTGGGCTTAGTTGTCTGAAAAATGGGACATCTATAGAACCCCTTCTTCCCTCATTGTTGGATAAACATACACACACATCCATGTACATATGCATACGTGTTTGGACATAAATATGCTTTCATTTCTATTGATCACGTGCATTAGTGCACACCTACTGTGTGCCAGGCCCTGGGGAATCAGAAATAGAAAAGCATTTTCATTCATTCTCTCACTTGACAAATACACAAAGTGGCTCCTTCGAGGAAGCCGGGCTCAGTGCTCGGCGTGCAGCCGCAGAGGGGTTCGTGCCCTTGGGGATCCAGGCTGGAGCTGGCCCCGGACGCTCCTGCTGAGTGCTGGTCATGGACTGGGGATGGCTGTGGGAGGCCGTAGGAGGTGTGGGACACTGGGTAGGGCTGGGCTGGGTTCTCCCCTCTGGGCCTGTCTGATGGGGGAGAGTGGGGGTTGGCGGTTGAAAGTCGGGTAGGAACTTACCCACCCACCATTGCTGTGGGGTACCTGGGTAGACCAGAGAAGGGGCACCCCATGTGGGGGGCGGCAGGTTCTGAGGCAGGGCCGGGACAGTGGGGGCTTGGGGAGAGGCCACTGCTGCTTCTGGTCTGGCCTTCAAAGACAGGAGGGGGCGTGAGCTCTTAGCCTTGGGGATTCAAGACACCAGCCCCTCTGTCCCACGTGATTGTCTCTCTCTACCATTCTGTGGCTGGCACCTTCTCATTGTCTGGCTCAGCCCCCTGTCACCTCCTCCTGGAAGCCTTCCCTCACCCCTCACTCTGCCCCCCCAAACATACTAGTGCACTATCCCACTAGATTTTGCCTGTCTCTTTCTGAAACAGTCTCACTTGTCAGTTGATTTACTTGGTCTCTGGGTGTCTCTAGACAGGCTTATCTGCTTGGTTTTTGGAGGCAGCCAGAACGCAAGATGCCCACAAGGACAGCGGCACCAGCTCGTTCCCCTTTCCCGGGGCCTAGAACAGGCGTTGGCACAGGTGCTCCCTCACCAATTGCTATGTAGTGAATGAAGAGTGGCTGAACGAGTGAATGAGTGAATGAGTGAACAAGTGAATGAGTGAACGAGTGAATGAGTGAATGTGTGAATGAGTGAATGAGTGAACGAGTGAATGAATGAATGAGTGAATCAGTGAATGAGTGAATGAGTGAACGCATTCACCACCTGGAGGCAGGCTGGGAGTGAGCACCGCAGTCCTTCCCAGGCCTTCCAAGCGGAGCTGTCGTGTCCTGACTCCTGGGTGTCTGTTCCCTGTGGCCCCCCGGGGCGGGAGAGATGGCTCCAGGCCCACCTCGGCTGTCACGGGGGAGTCGGAGGGAGGAGGCCGTGGACGTGCTCGGGCCAGGGAGTAAAGAGGAACACTGTCCAGCCACCCCCACCCCCACCCCAAGAAAGGGGCTAATAAATGTAAATAAATGTCAAAGGAGGAAGAAAGTCCCAGGGGGAAGATGTTGGGTGATCTCCACCGCTCCCTTTGGGAGCTCTGGGTTTCATTTTCTTAGGGCGGGTGGCATCAACTTACACACCCTCCTGGGCTGGGGGCGGCCAAAATTGCATGAAGAAGGAGGTCAGTAAAGTTCAGGTCTGTATGGAGAGCAAGGCCAAGGTCATCCCAGGTCTACAACCACCGTGGAGGGAAGGGAGGTCTAGACCTTAACTGAGAAGGTTGGTAATCGGGGTTCACGAAGAGACAGCAGGATCTCTTTTTGGTTGGTGGGGGTGGGAGGTGTCAGAAAGCTGGAATTTGAGGAGATTCTAGCTGAGGACACGCGGGAACCAGGCTGGGTCACGGGCAGGGGCAAGGTGCACATGCATCCATGAATCCCCCAATGTCCTCCTTGCGTGCTCTCCCCTGTGGGCCTGTTGCCCGGAGGCCTCTGGGAGCACCTCCAGCCCCTGGCTAGCTGGGCCCTGGGGGCTGGGCAGAGCTGGTAGGCAGGGATGGAGAAGGGCCCTTTGAGGGACATAACACCGTGCAGGTCGGAGGTGGAGCCTCAGAGAGCCTCAGCCTAACTTGTCACTATGCAGAGGAGGACTGAGTCCTGGAGAAGAGAGGGGCTCACCTAGGACCACACAGCAAAGGGCCCGGCCGATCATCCAGCCTCCTGGCCATGTGGGCATCATTCCACAAACATTCCCCAGCCACTTCCAGGCCGTGCCGGGCCCTGGGGATGCAGAGACCTTTCATTGGCCCCCACGCTCAGCTACCGTCCAGCATGGGACCCAGACAGTGAGGGCTCAGAGTGCTCTGCGCCGTGGCAGAGGTGTGCTCCTGCTACATGCCAGGCTGGGGAGAGGGAGCCCACAGGAGGTAGAGACCAGCCTGGGCAAGGGCAGACGGGAGAGGGCTTCTTGCTTCTCGGAGAGTATGACCTTGAGTTGAGCCCAGAAGGACAGGAAAAATGTCTTCAGGCAGGCAAGTGGGCAGTGGGGAGAGTGTTCCCGACAGAGGGCCCCCACCCCCTGGTGTAGGGGCTCGGAGCAGGGAGTCAAATCCTGCCTCTGTCACTTGCTGGCACCCCTGGGTATTTACCCAATAGAAAGGATGGCTTATATCCACCCAGAGACGTGCACAAGAATATTTATGAGTCACAAGAGCCAAAAAAATCAGAAACAGCCCAAATCATCAGTAGAATGGATTAGTGAGTAGCAGCACGTTCACTCAGTGGACTCCGCACAGAAATGAGAAAGAAGGAATTACTTCTTTCACTTCCTTAATGGTGTCTTTTGACGAACAAGAAACTCTTAGTTGTGACGAAGTCCAGTTTATCAGTCATTTCCCAGCATTGCTTTTTGTGTCCAGTTTTAGAAATGTTTTCCAAACCCAAGGTCATGAAAATGTTTCCCGGTGCTTTCTTTTAGGAGCTTTCCTTTAGGTCGACATTCCATCTCAGATCATTTTGTGTATGGCATGTCGTGGTGCTGGTGGGGTGTCGAGATCCGTTTACTTGTTTTTAATGGACAGTCAATCGTCCCAGGACCACTGATTGGGAAGCCCATCCTTTCCCACTGAATCGCAGGGCCGCCTTTACCAGAATCAGGTGATCACGTTTTCATTGTTGAAGGGTATGCCCTGTTGCCCTCTGAAAAGGTTGTTTCAATTTACACTCCCACCGACAGTGTGCGAGACTGTTCACACTCGTCCTGCCCCACGCTCAGTGTTATCAAGCGGAAGTGTTTGCCATGTGGATGGCTATAAAATGATCTTGTTGCTACTTTTGTTTGCATCTGGTTACTTTGTTGCATTAACGAGGTGAGCACTTTTTATTGGCCATTTGTGTTTCTTCTGTGAATTTTTTGTTCTTATCTTTTGTCCTTTTTTTCCTCCCTAGTGGGTTCTTTTCCTTTTTATTACTGAATTATGGAAGATTTTAATATGCTTTACATGGTTATCATTTATCTCTTTTATATGTTGCAAATACTTCGTCCCAGTAAATGGCAACCAATGGCCTGTTTTTTTAAATAAAGTTTTATTGGAACACAAGCATGCCCACTTGTTCGCCTATTTTCCTGTGACTGTTTTCATGTTACAATGGTGAAGTTGAATAGTTGGGACAGAGACCATGTGGTCTTCAAAAAAAATTTTCTATCCAGCTAATTACAGAAAACATTTGCCTACCTCTGCATTATTCCAATTCATTTTGTCTTTTTACTTTGTATGATATCTTGTCTTGTAGACATTTTACATTTGTGTAATATGTAGTCAATCTTGTCTACCTTTTCCTTTATAAAATTTGGATTTTGTGTCATCCAAGAAGGCCTCACCTAACCTGAGTTAACAAAAATATTCCATATTTTCTTATAATGTTTTTGTGGTTATATTCATTGCATTTATACTTTTTAATCCACTAGAAGTTTACTGTTTTAGTTTTATAATGTATTTTACTTAACCTAATATGTCCAAATATGATTATTTTCAATGTGTAATCAATATAAAAATTAATAGTGAGATAATTTATATATGTATTTTTGGATGCCAAGTCTTCAAGAAGTTTATTTTTATGTGTGGTGCGAGGTAGGGATCTAACTATTATTTTGCAAATAGAGGGCAGTTGTCATAACACCATTTACCAGTCCTTCCTTTCTCTATGGGTCTGAAAGGCCGACTCTGTGATGTACTAGGCTCCCCTTTATACATGGGTTTGCCTTTGCCCCCTATGGTGTTCCACTGATCTTTCTGTTGCTGTTATAGTATTACACCATATTAATAATTATAGTTGTGGAGTATTTTGGTCTCTTGTAGGGTTGGTTTCCATTCATCTTTCTTCTTTTAAAACTTGTCTTGACTATTTTCCCATCCAGATAAATCTTAGAACCATCTGGCCAGGTTCCACAGACAAAGACATGGTGGGATTTTGACTGGGGTTGCAGTGAAGTGTAGATTAACCCTTCAGGATGGGCAGATCAGGGATTGTCATCTCTGTTTTATAGATGGAGAAATCAAAGTCCAGAAAGGGGAAGTGACCAGCCCAGGGTCACATAGATGGGAAGGGATGTAGCAGGCAGAAGATCCCACTCTCATTTGCTGGATGAGTAAAATTCAGCACTTGTTTATGGAGCATTTGCTCTGTGCCTGCCGGACACTGTTCGGGGCCTGGGGTTCTGGGGGAGTTGGGTGCACCTACTGCAGGAGCAAACTGGAGCTGTGCGCAAGGCACAGTGTGGCCACAGGGAGCCTAGGACCAGCCCTGCCTGATCCTGGGAAGGCTCCTCAGAATAGGGGACCTTGGAAGTGGACCACAGTAGGCCAGTAGGGGTTTTTGTGACCTTAACAGAGATGAGAAATGGTGTCCCAGGCAGGGGCAGATCATGTTCCAAGGCTGGAGGCAGTGATGGCTGGTGACAGCAGTGATGTCCTGCCACACTGTGTGGCCTCTCCCTTCCTGATCCTCCTGGCAGTGACCCTCCTTTCTGCTCTCTCACCTACCCTCACCTGTGGACAGACAAGGGGATGTGGCCTTGCCCCCCTACTACCAGCCAGAGGAGGACGATGAGATGCCCTTCATCTGCTCCCTGTCTGGGGACAATGGCATCATGGGCTGCCACGAGATCCCCCCACTCAAGGAGCAGGGCCGTGAGTGCTGCCTGTCCAAGGACGACATCTACGACTTTGGGGCAGTGCGCCAGGACCTCAATGCCAGCGGCCTCTGTGTCAACTGGAACCGCTACTACAATGTGTGCCGCACAGGCAGCGCCAACCCCCACAAGGGTGCCATCAACTTCGACAACATTGGTTATGCCTGGATTGTCATCTTCCAGGTGAGCCTGCTCAGGCCTGAGACCCACCTGATGCTGGGGGCCAGGTGGGCAGCTCCACCTGGCAGGCAGGGCTCGGTGCTGGGCATGTGCCACCTCATCTTGTTGGAATCTGCCCAATAAGCATTATCTTGCCCATTTTACAGACAGAAAACCTGAGGTTCAGAGAAAGGAAGCAATCTAGTTGGCCAAGGATCATGTGACTATTAAATGGCAAAAATCAGGATTTTAACCCACCTCTGGATGACCCCAAAGCCTGTGCTGTTTGCAGAATCCCAGGTTGTCCGAGGCAGAGGTCTGTTCACAGAGAGAAGAGGCAGGAGCCATGCTCTGTTGGAGGGGCTGACAGACCAAGGCAGGGGGACATTCTTTGTGGGGGTGACAGCCTGAGCTGCAGGGAGTATCGAGGAGCCCAGTTTGTCTGGCCCTGTGACCCAGTGCATATGTACACACGTTCACAGAGCAGCACTCACTGTGTGCAACGCGCTGCGCTGGCTCCACAGCCTGCACCCGCAGATGGGCTGGGGTGTGCTTGGGGCCTGGTGCTGTGGACCTTGTGCACTGCTTGACCTCTCTGTGCCCCAGTTTTCTCATCTTTAAAATGGGATAATAGTCCCCCTCACCTCGGGGTGGCCGAGAAGAATAAACCAGACAGGTGAGCAGAGCAGTCAGCCGTGTGCAGTGAGTGCTCCCTTCCCGCCAGCCTCAGGAGGCAGAATGGGGCAAGAGCAGGGGAGGGGACCGAGGGGTCCCTGGGGAGGTGGTGAGGGGGGCCCTTACGGAGCTGAGCTTGCACTTCGCTCCGGGGAGCTGCAGCATCAGGAATTCAGAGCTGTGGGTGCTGTGTGATCACAGCCCAGCAGCTGTGCTTTGGGACCCTCTGGCGGAGAGGGTGGGTGGGCCGCTCGGGGCTCCTGCTTGTGCATTTGCCAGAAGCAAAGACCCAGCGTTTGTCTTTCCCAAGGCTGCTCCGTCTCCCTCTCTGGGAAGGAGTTGGGGGTGGGGTGGGGGTTGGCAGAGTCACACCAACCTCATCACAGTCTGCACCCTTCTGTCCCTGCCAGGTGGACTCTGCTGTCCCCATGTGCGGAAGAAGTGGCTGAGGCCAGGGCGGGGGAGCGGGGCGGCCACCTGGCGAGCTGGAGCCTGGCCCTGGGCTCCCAGCAGCCCTCCTGCTGGTGTGTAGACTGGAAAGGGGGTGGACTCTGGAGCCAGAGGGCCTGGAGTTCAAGTCCTGGCTCCACTCCTTCCTGGCTGTGTGACTCTGGGCAAGTGCCCTCCCCTCCCTGAAGCTCAGTTTCCTCGCCTGCGTGATTCGGATGAGGATGGCTGCCTGCCAAGCCCTTGTGAGAAGGGCTCGAGTTTGTGTGTGAGACTTGTCCCAGCACACAGTAGGGCCTCTACCGGGCGTGCTGCCCTGGCTGCCTGCCCTGCCGAGGGCCAGGTCTCAGGCTGTCTCTCCTCTGCCGGCTGCAGGTGATCACTCTGGAAGGCTGGGTGGAGATCATGTACTACGTGATGGACGCTCACTCCTTCTACAACTTCATCTACTTCATCCTGCTCATCATAGTAAGTGTCAGGCGCCGGGGCTCTGGGGCAAGCGCAGGGCTCCCAGCGGACCAGAGGAGGGGAGGGTCTTTGGGAGTCCCCAGGGAGCCCCTCAGGGCCAGGAGAGCTGGTGGGAGGGAACAGGAGGAGCTATTTTAAGTGCCCCTGACCAGCAGGTGATTGAGGCGGCTCGTCAGGGGCGGCCGCTGGAAGCATCCATCACTTTCTATTGCCGTTATTTCTCATTTCTGGGCATTTAAGTCCACCCGGTGCTCCTGCTGTGCTTCTCTGCCTGGTAGCTCTGGGAATACATTCCTTTCAAGACCTGAGCCGGGCGCAGCTTCGGAATGGGAGCTTGCAGGGCTCCAGCTTGTCCCTGCTCTCCTGGGGCGGGAAGACAGGACGCTCTGAGACTGAAGCCCAAGGCTGCTTCTGGAGCAGGGTTGGCAGGGAGGAGGTCACCCTGGTCGTGACCTGGTGGAGCTCCCTGGAATTCTCAGGGGTCTCCCACTCAGGCAGCTCTGCCACGTGGGGGTGACCTGGGGGTGGAGGCGGGCTCATCCTCCCCTTCCAGGCCCTCCTCCCCAGCCCCCACACAGGCTCCCCGGAGCGAGCCCATCCACCTTGTCATGCCTGACTGCCGCTTCAGCCACAGCACTGTCTCCAAAATGTCAAAGTGATTGACTCCCAGGAAAGTCGCCCTTGCGAGGCTAAGTTCTCTGGCGTCCTGGTGGTAGGAGAGGACATGCTTGGCCCTCTGGAGCAGTGCCCCATCCCGGGCTCTGGTGCCTTCCTGGGGAGGCTGGGGCCTTGGACCCACAAGGAGACACCCTCGATAAAAGGAGAGGGCCCAGTTTTATTCAGCATTGCCAGGCATTTCCTTGCATATTCATTCACCGAAATGTTCAGGGAGCCCACACTGCACCAGGCCCTGAGCCGAGTGCTAGTCACAGAGCAGTGAGCCAGGCCTGACCCCTGCCCTTGAGGGGCTCACAGTCTCATGGGGGAGAGGGGCCGACAGGAGACAGTGACCATGGAGCATCTTAGGCGCCATGACAGAAGGAAGCCCAAGGGGCTGAGGGAGCCCCGAGGAGGCCCCTGATCCAGCCTGGAGGAGGGGCAGGGAAGTGGAAGGCTTCCTGGGGGAGGTGATGCCAGTTGGGCCTTAAAGGCTCAGGGGACTCAGGGCGAAGAGCCTCTGGGATGGACCTGGCTCACGGGGACCCTGAAGCCGGACAGAATCCTGCAGTGGGGGCCACAAACCACTGGGATGGCCAGAGGAGCCTCCAGTTCCGGTGGGGGCTGGAGAAGACTCCCTCTGCTCCCGCTGGAGGGGTTCAGGATGGGGATCTGGAATTCTTAACTCACAGCGTGACCTTGGGCAGGCTCCTTGGCTCCCCTCGCTCATGATGAAATGGGGAACAGTGACAGACCTAGCTCTGGGCTCCAGGGGCAGTTAGGTGTGACAGAGCCTGAAGCCTGCACAGCCCTTGCACACAGTAAGTGCTCAATACGTGTGCCCTGCTACTATTATTGCTGCTATTGTTGGGCCCCAGTGGCCCTGTCACAGGACAAAGGGGGCTGGCAGGAGGCTGAGGCTGCTGAGTTTTTCCTGGTGCTGGGAAGGGTCCGGAGAGCAAAGTCTGAACCACTGCGCTGCCCTGTCACCTGGCCTGGGTCACACAGGGGTGAAGGGACCTTAGCCCTCAAACCTGATCCCTGGCTCTCCTGATTAGAACAGTCCTCTGCTCTTCTGGCCTGAGACTCCCATCTTACAGGGGGGGGAAGTGGAGGTGCAGGGGGTGGGGGCCGCCTGGGTC
>CAUYSK010095159.1:0-21613 GCA_963575035.1 Avahi laniger
GACAGCTTGCAACAAAAATGTTAGAATCAGGGAGGCTGAGGCAGGAGGATCGCTTGAGCCCAGGAGTTTGAGGTTGCTGTGAGCTAGGCTGACGCCACGGCACTCTAGCCCAGGCAACACAGTGAGACTCTGTCTCAAAAAGAAAAAGAATGTTAGAATTAGATTAAAATAATTAGCTCTACATAGCTAAGTTTCCCACAATCTGAGTGTTTCTCTATCTCCAATATAGCTTCTAACCAGTTTTTCCTAAGCTGCTTCCTATCCAATGAATCAGTGATTCTCAACTTTGGGCATCCTTTGGAATTATCTGGGGAATCACCCCAGCAATTCCTTTCCCCTGCTATTTTTAAATTTTAATATATTTAGTTCACAAAGATTGTATATATTCAAGGTGTGCAATAGGTTGACTTGATAATATGTATACATTATATAATGATAATCACAATCAAATTAATTAACACATCTGTCAGCACCCATGCTGTACCTTACATCCTCAGAACTTGCCCATTTCATAACTGAAAGTTCATGTCCTTTGATCAACATCTCCCCACTTCCCCCACACCCCAGCCCCTGGCAACCACCATTCTACTCTCTGTTTCTATGAACTGGACTTTTTTAGATTCCACATATATGTGAGATCATACAGTATTTATCTTTCTGTGTCTGACTTATTTCACTTAATGTTCTCCAGGTTCATCCATGTTGTCATAGCAGGACTTCCTTCTTTTTTATAGCTGAATAATATTCCATTGTGTGTGTGTGTGTGTGTGTGTGTGTGTATACACCCCCCTCCCCACATTTTCTTTATCTACTCATTTCTCAGTGGACATTTAAGTTGTTTTCATATCTTGGCTGTTCTGAATGATGTGGCAATGAACATATGGATACAGATATTTCTTTGAGACACTGATTTCATTTCCTTTGGTTATATATCCAAAAATGGGATTTTTGGATCCTACAATAGATCTATTTTTAATTTTTTGAGGAGCCTCCATAATGTTTTCCATAATAGCTGTACTAATTTACATTCCCACCAACAGCGTACAAGAATTCCTTTTTCTCTGCATTCTCAACAACACTTACCTCTTGTCCTTTTTATAATAGCTGTCCTAACAGGTGTGAGGTGGTATCTCATTGTGATTTTGATTTGCATCTCCCTGAGGATTAGTGATGTTGAACACCTTTTCACATACCTGTTGGCCATTTGTATGTCTTCTTTGTGAAAATGTCTGTTGAGATCCTTTGCCCATTTTTTAATCAGGTTATTTGTTTTTGTTTTGGGTTTTTTTTGCTTTTGAATTGTGTGAGTTCCTTATGTATTTTGGGTATTAATCCCTTATCAGATATATGGTCTCCAAATATTTTCTCCCATTTCATATGTTGCCTTTTTATTTTGTGGATGGCTTCCTTTGTTGTGCAGAGGCTTTTTAGTTTAATACAATCCCATTAGTCTATTTTTGCTTTTATTGCCTATGCTTTGGTGGCATATCCAAGAAATCATTGCCATACCAATGTCAAGGAGATTTTTTCCCATGTTTTCTTCTAGGAGTTTTATAGTTTCAGATATTACAAAATCAACATACAGAGATCAGCTGTGGGTGGGGCATGGTGGCTCACACCTGTAATCCTAGCACTTTGGGAGGCTGAGGAGGGAGCATGGCTTGAGGAGAGGCGTTCGAGACCAGTGTGAGCAAGAGCGAGACCCTGTCTCTTTAAAAATTAGAAAAATTAGCTGGGCATGGTGACATGTGCCTGTAGTCTCAGCTACCCAGGAGGCAGAAGCAGCAGGATCGCCTGAGCCCAGGAGTTTGCAGTTGCAGTGAGCTATGATGATGCCACTGCACTCTAGCCTGGGTGACAGAGTGAGACCCTTTCTCAAAACAAAAAAAAAATCAGTTGTGTATCCATACACTAACAATAAGCTATCTAAAAAAGAAATTAAGAAGGTAATCTCATTTATAATCAAAAAGAATAAAATACTTCAGAATAAATTTAACGAAGGAGGTTAAGGATCTATACACTGAAAACTATAAAACATTGATGAAAGATACTGAAGAAGACACAAATAAATGAAAAAACATCCATGTTCATGGATTGGAAAAATTAATATTGTTAAAATGTCCATACTACCCAAAGCACTCTACAGATTCAATGCAATCCCTATCCAAGGTCCAATGGCATTTTTTCACAAAAATATTAAAAAAAATCTTGAAATTTATATGGAACCACAAAAGATGCTGAATAGCCAAAACAATCTTAATAAAGAAAAACAAAGCTGAAGGCATCACATTCCTTGATTTCAAACTGCATTACAAAGTTACGGTAATTAAGACAGTATAATACTGGTATAAAAACAGACACATAGGCCAATGGAACAGAATAGAAAGCCCAGAAATAAACCCACATATACATGGTCGACTAATCTTTGACGAGGGTGCCAAGAATACACAATGGGGAAAGGAAAGTCTCTTCAATAAATGGTGTTGGGAAAACTGCATATCCACATGTGAAAGGATGAAATTGGAACCTTGTCTTACACCATATACAGAAAATAACTTGAAACGAATTGGAGACTTAAATATAAGATCTGAAACCAGCAATCCTAATGTAATTGATCTGGTTACAGGTGGGCATTGGGATTTGTAAAGCCCCCTGGTGATTCTAATGTGCATCCAGAATTGAGAAGCAGGGCAATTAGAGCAAGTTTGTCGAATCTCCCTAAGACATTCACTGCTTTCTCCATCAATACTCCCCTTTTCTTCTTTGCTTATCTAACCCCTACTCACTGTTCAAGATCCATTTCAGATACTGAGGGATCTTTCCTTACCACCCAATGCTGATACATTCCCATAGCGTGTACCTTGTTTACATTTATTTGGCTCTTAGCATATACTTCTTTGACCTTTGTGTGTTTATCCCATCTCTTCAACAGGATTAGAATGTATAGAAGTGCAGGGCTATATTTTATAGCCCTCTTTATCTCCATAACCTAACACAATTCATTTTATACTATGTGCCATTTGTGTGTTTTATGGGAGGTAATGATGGTGATGATGATGATGATGATAGTGACAATGATCATGTGGCAGACACTGTCAGTGCTCTGATCAGTCCTCTCAGATTTCTCTGTTTATTAACCAGGTTGCCCTCAGGTTCCTGGAACAGACTACATTTCACATGCAAAGCTGAAGTGTCTGGGAATCAAGCCACTTCCACCTTAACTTAATGACTAGTTGTTTAGAATTGTTATATGTGTCCACATTAAATCCAGATTGTGTTTTATATCAGCATTTATGTTGAACAAAGCCAAGTTACTGGACCTTCAGTCTGTCATATTGTTCCTCAAGTATGTTTTGAGATGCTTTCATCCATTTTTATAGAGCTCATTCTCAATCTTTGTCACAGGGAGAATACACAGGACCTTCAGTAACGCATACACGTTAGGGAAAAACTTGATGTCAGGCAGATGGAGGGCTTCGTAATTGGTGGATGGAAGCTGTATGTCTTTCCCTGTGTGCTCCCATTTCTTTCTCCCACAATGAGGCTCAGCTGGGAGCGTGTCGGGATTGGCTAAGGCGCTTCTGTGCATGTCAGCGTGGAATTCCTTCAGTGTATTGAACTTGAGCTGTCCCATGACTGAGGATACCAGAGATAAGCATTTAAGAGGTTTGAGGTGCAGTTCTGAGAATATAGCTTTAAGTTTCTGAATAATATTCTTTACTGTTGGAATACATAGAGTTTCTTTATGGTAATTCTCAGAAATGAGTTGAGATTCCAAGTTGCCTTGCTGAGCTCTGCAGAATTTCCCAGGGAGTTTCATTGGAATATCAAGTTTGGTTGCCAAATTTGTGGCTTCCTCAAACCAAAACTTATGATAAATTTCAATATTTTCCATCACTTCATTGAATATGTGTGGTACTGCAGTCAAACTACTGGCTGCAAAGAAACAATCAGAGGTTTGCGCCTAGAGATTTTTTCCCAAAGGCTCTTGTAAAAGAGAGGACATTTTAAAGAACAGCAATGTTAACAATGAAATCAAAACCTGTTACTGCACTACAGAGTACAAACGCTCAGCCAGCAGTACAATTATTCCATCTAATAGTTGTGTCACTCTTTATACCAACTAAACATAAAACGAGTGCTTGCAGGAGGTCTGCTAAAATTTCAAAAGCATCACGCTGCCTGTCCACCAAGCATGGCAAATTTCCTTCCATTCTTTACCCCTTTCTTCACTGTTCTGAAGAAGGACAGAAATTACATTGTCAAGTACTGAAAGCAGTTATGGTGATGAATGAAAAAAAGAACAAACTTCCTCAGTTGTTCCCAGTGCGGCAGATACTCCCACCACAGGTGCTGATTTTGCCAACCACACATACAAGGCACAGGAAGAGCAGAGTGTGTAGATAGCTTTGGGATATTTCTCTAGAAGTCTAGAAGCAAACAACTTTCATTTTGGAAGGAAATCCACTGGACAAAATGTAAGCTTGGCCACAACAATATTTAGTTCCCACTTCTCAGTTATTTTAGTGTGAAATTTCACAGCCCAAATCTCTGCATCGCTTCATGAGGAAGGAAACCCACTAATTACTCTCTGTGGTTCTGAGATTCATGGACCAACCTCACCAACACAGATAGGTTCTTCCCCTGCTGTATCCAATACATGGTGAGTGATAATGGAAAAGAAGTGTGAGTCTCTCATTTCCCTGAGAATTTCTCCCAGAATCACAGCTCTCACAGATCTCTGGCATCTGATTCTGGTGTGTTTTCAAAAAGAACAATGTGTGCTCTTGGCCGGCTTCTTCTGCACTGGGATTCTGAATCTTGCTGTTGTTGGGTTTTTTTGTTTTGTTTTGTTTTGTTTTGTTTTTTATGTTTTTCTTCCTGTTGAGAAGTTTTGTCCATTTTTTTTTTCTGTTTCAGTGTCCTGATTACATCTTCTCTCAATTCTTCTATTCATTTTCTGTGTCTACTGTGTGGATGGTTCAAATGACTGGTAAGGTCAAAGATTGTCCCCTAAGGACTAGTTCTACAGATTGTAGAGATCTCAAAGTGGTTGGCACCTAATTGAGAATGTTTATTTAGTTGATCAGGTGTTTTATCTTCTAGGTCTGTCTATCTGCATATCTCCACCCACTTTGAGCATTGGCAGATTCTGTGGGAACCTGAAGAAGGACTGCACACCCTTCTGCCTGCAGCCAGGGTAAGGCCAGTTTGCCATTGTCACCTGTGCAGTGGGGTCGGGGAGGAGAGCCAGGCCAGCCAGGCCTGCCAGGCAACAAGCCGTGATAAATTTGGTAATTTTTGACCTCTATTTAATGTATGCAGGGCAGAGATTACCCTGTATTGCCTTTGGAGGCTGAAAGCCAAGAAAGGTGAGGAGTTTCTGGGATCTTATCTAAAGCTACTACTTGAGACTCACAGAATCTTCACTGTGGATCATGCTTCCGGGGATATTTGTGATCATCAAAATGGAAAATTGCCCAGGTCGATTTTATTTATAAATGTGGTTTACTATTGTTAAATGTTAGCTTATGACATAAATTGGGAGAAATTGCACTTATCTCTCTAACTTTTCAATCATTTATTCAATATTTGTTGTATGCCTACTATAAATACTGAGTCAGGCCCTGGAAATATCTAGAGGCATAAGACCAGGCAGAGATCTGCCCCCATGGACATCATAGTCTAGTCCAGTGGTTCTCAGTCCTAGCTGCATATTAGAGTAATCTGGGAGCTTTAAAAAAAAATCACTGATAACCAGGCCCTATACCAGACCAATTAAATCTGATGTTTTGGGAATCAGGCCCATTCATCACTATTTTTAATAGCTCCTTAGAAGATTCTAAGACGTAACCAAAATTGAAAATCACTGGGCTAGTGGTTATTAAGGGGTTTAGGATAGAGCTACAAATATAATCACGCAGGGAGTTAAAAAAATGTATATGTGTGTATGTATGTATGTGTGTATGATATACGAGGTCTGTCTGGAACGTATCCAGCTATGTAATATGAAAAATAGAGATATTTATTGAAGAAATACAAGATACAAGAAACATTGTACCTCAGTCCCCTTCAAAGGAGACACCTTGGGACCTCACACAGTTCTCCCAGCGTCTCTTAACCTAACCCGTACATGTTCAACATTCTCAGGTGCTCTGCCTGTTGCAGGCCTTCCAGAACATGGATCACTTTCCACAGATTCTCAACCATCTTTGAAGCATCTGTGCCACACTTTTATTTGTGCTGCACTCACTGCATCATCCCCAAAAGCCTTATGGGTCATCCGAATGGTTTCTGTGGAGGAATGTTCAAGCTTAAAGCAAAATTTAATGCAGACTCATTGCTCTGCTTGCTCAGTCGTTTCGAATGTGATGGCCACATGGTACACATGTTCACTCAACGGTGTCTAGCGCCCCACTGACTAGTACAGTGAGGATGTCATTGTTCACACATGTGCAATACAGTCCACTTTCCTTGGCTACCAAGTTACATCCATGTCATGAAAACCGTTCTTGTTATATTAGCAATGCCTGGATATTTTCCGGACAGACCTCTCATACACTTATATATTTTATATATATTTATTATATATTATCTATTTTATCTATTTATATATTTTATATAATAGATATGTTTATTATATATTATATATTTTAATATATATTTTATATGTGTGTGTATATATATATATACACTCACACACCGCTATCCTTTTCTATCCCTTCCCTCACCCTAAGACATACTGAGAGCCTTAGAGAGAGGGGTACCATATGTATTTTGGAAAACTCCTTTTTCTTTTCTCTCCCCAGACAAGTAGAAATTAGAAAGACAATTATAATACCATGTGATAAGTGGAAGGCGCAAGTTACTGTGGGTTGTTATAACATCACATAAAAGGAAAATCTAGCCAAGATAGAGGAGGTCAGTGAATCCTCTCCAAAAGAGGAGTTATTAGACCTGATGACTCTTAAAAGGGTTAGCCTGGTGACAGGAGATAGGGTAGGTTTTCCCAAATGAAAAGCCCAAGCTCAGGCTAGACTTTAGCAAATCCTTGCTTGGTTCTTTCTCTTCCCTGTTCTTCCTCCCTCACTACTGAAAGGTTTTTCCTGAAGAGTATTCCATCAATAAATCACTGACTAGGCTCTGTTTCCAGGGAGTCTGACCTAAGATAGTTGGTACTCAGAGGAATTCCAGGAAGCAGAGTGGACTTCTGGAGTTGGATCACTCACTAGACAAGGCCACGAGGACCTTGGTGAAGTATTGACAGTCCTTGGCATACCTTCCCAGGCAGCCTTTTGCCTGTGGTAAGATGGAAAGTGTTGAGGGTGGAAGGGAATATAGTGGCTGGTGCAATGTCACAGGCGTTTGAGAGATGTTGGGAAGTAGTCATTGAAGGGTCAGTAGAATTGGACGGCTGCTTCTGGGCACCACTGATGTACTGAAGAGAGGAAATGACAGGCTCAGGTCAGTGAATCATGAATTAAAAGTGATGTGTGAGAGGCAGAGGGCCTGTTTGACAGCATTTCAAGAGATTCTCATCACCTGCAGCTAGAGGAAAGATCAAGCTGAAGAGCTGGTGGAGGTCTAACTTGTACTACAAGAGAGAACTACAGAGAAGCCTACATGTTCAATCGAGACATACTTACGCTAAAGGCAGGGCCCCATGAGGGGAGGGGTGAGACCCTGAGCTATGGAATGAGGCTACATGTCGTTGCTGGGTAGATGCAACATTTGAATCCCCTTATTTCCCTGAACCAAGGGGCCTGCAGAAGTGATCCCCTTCCCTTGCTATGCAGAAATATCAAATGAAGAAGACCCTTATAAGACAATGTTTTCCCTCCTCCCACCTTCCATATTTGGACACGAGACCAAAACTGGGGTCACATTTCACCATACTCAATTGAGGTAGTGCTTGCCATGCTAACAGTGGAAAGGGATGCAAGTCAAAGCCTTATTGGACCATGATAACATATACCAGGAAAAATGGGGACAATGTCTGAGGGGTGGAGGACCATGAGGTGCTGAACCAAGGAAGTAGAATGTAAAGCTGCGTAAGGGAGACTTTGTCAGTATGGGGCCACGCTCCCATGACACAGGATTTGATTTCTTGGAAAGCGCCTCAGAGATGTTTCTATTATGCTGCCAGATGATTCTTGGAAGCTTGGAAAAAACAATAGCCTACATTCAATGAAGTAGAGAAGTCAGAATTGCCATTTCAGACTATGGAGGAAGGGATCAAAAGGCTCAGGGAAGTGGGCATGCCAGAATGGATCTACCATGTAAGACCGGAAGGTCCACCAGTGATTACTTTGCTCAGGATATCCTGAGGAAACTAAGGCAGTAAGAAATTCACAGGTGAAAGGAGTACTGGCATCTTTGAGATGCTCATCAGCTGAGGCTGATGAGAAGAGATGCCGTTAAAGAACTAGACTTCCTGGTAGCAAAGGGGATAAGAGTTAGAGTTAGTCCAGATTAGCAGAAGCAAGGTGACAGCACTTAGCCACCAGAATCACTTAACCATTAGAGCCACTTAATTGCTGTAATGGGCAGCCAGGTCAGAATGTCAGCCAGGGGACCAACCTTTGGGGACCTGTGGAGAGGACTAATAGAATATGGTGCTCCCAGGAACTAGAGAGATGGGAGCCAGAAAGAACAGTGCTAAAGGTACATAAGTAGAAGATAACCCATAATTAATAACGGGTTAGCAGAAGCTGAGGTCAGGCACTCCAATGGAAAGTCATGATGTTTTGTCCAGTTTCCAGACCTGAGCCATTTCTCAGACTCAGAACCAATCGACTGAAGGAGAAGTTGCATTCTTACAAGGAAGGACTGAATGGGAGTCAGGGTAATAAGTGGAGTTCTGGCCCAGGTCCATCTAAAAGCAGGTCCCTTGAGCCCATGGACCCAATAAGTGGTTACTTCCCTGCTTCCTTCATCGGGAATAGAAATACTTAGAACTCCAAGTTGTAGTCCTTGAAATAGCCTCTCTCCCACCAAGATAGTAAGTCAAACACAGTATTGCTGACCAGGAGAGTGGCAGAGATTAGCACCATCCTCAAAGACATAAAGAATACAAGTATGGTGCTCTTTGTCATAACCTGATTTAATCCTCCAGTCTGACCTAGGCAAAAACTGAGTGGATCATGGTGTATAACAGTGGACTACCATGAACTTAACCAAATATTGGCCCCACAGAAGCTACTTTGTCAGATTTAGTATCTTTACTGGCGCATGTTCCTACAGCCTTGGCATTTGTATGCAGCTAGCCATCTGTAAATGTGTTCTCTTCTATATCCACCAAGAAGGAGGAGCAGAAGCAGTTGGCATCCACATGGCATGGGCATAGTATACTCTTGCCGGGGCAATGTTAATTATTCTGTTCTCTGTCATAATAGACTCTGAAGTGACTTGGACAACCTGGGCTTCCGGCAGAACATTGCATTCATCTGCTATACTGATGACATCATGTTGATTAGACTTTAGGAGCAAGAAGTGGCAAGCACTCTGTATGCCTCAGTAAGAAATATATGCTCCAGAAGGTGGGAGATAAAGTCTACCAAGATTCATGGCCTGCCACATCAGTGAAGTTTTTAAAGGTCCAGTGGTTTTGGATATGTTAGAACATCCCCTCTAAAGTATAAGACAAACTCTTGTACCTTGCATTCCTTCTACAAAAAAAAAAAATCAGAATGCTTGGTAGGCCTCTTTGGGTTTTGGAGGCAGAATAGTCACTGTATTTGAGAATACATGTATTAGGTGATCTGGAAAACTGATAGCTTTTAGTGAGGCTGAGGGCAATAAAGGGCTCTATGGTAGGTACATTCTCTGGTATGAGCAGCCCTGCCACTTGGGCCATGTGAGCCAATAGATCCCAAGGTACTAAAGGTTTCTGTTGTAGAGAAAGATGCCATGTGGTACTTCTGGCAAACACCAATAGGTGAGTCACAGACAGCCCTCAGGGTCTTGGAGCATGGCCATGCCATCTGCTGCAGAGAACTCCACAACATTTGAAAAACAGCTCCTGTTATGATACGGGGCCCTGGTAGAAAATGAGCATCTAACCATGGGACACCAAGTGACATGAGACACCAAGTGATCATAAATTAGATTCTGTCAGACTTACTGTGCCATAAGGTCAGGCAGGTGCAGCAGCAATTCACTGTAAGGAATCCAGTAGATCTGCAGTTAAGTTCAAGTAGTCCAGAGAGCACAAGTGAGCTGTACAAACAGGTGGCTGAGACCCTTCATGTCACCCACCACTGTTGTGCCAATGCCTCTCCTTCATCTCATAGCCTTGGGGTTGGGAGCATTCCCCATGATCAGCTGACAAAGATGGTAATAAAAATCCAAGCTTGGATCATGGATGGGTCAGCTTGGTATGAATGTAAACTGAAAATATTTGTTGTGTACTTTTGCCCCACTTCGTTCTAAAAGAGGTTGGAGAAGGGAAATCCTCCCAGCTGGCAGAGCTTCAGGCAATGCATTTAGTCATCAACTTTGTTTGGAGACAGAAGTGGCCAAGGTAAGGGTATATCCACGGACAGTGAGTGACACATGTCAGCTTAGCTTATTGGTCAGGAGTCTGGAAGAAGAAATATTGGGAAAGGCTGGCAATTAGGCAGGTGGATAGACCTATGGGAGGGGCACATAGTGTGAGGAGCTTTTATAGAACATAATGCCCATTAGAGAGTTTCCACTGCAGAAGAGGCATAAAGCAACTGTGTAGACAGGATGGCCAGGCCAGCAAATGGCAGGCACCATATGTCTATTCTCCCCCTTCCTCCCTCCTCCCCCCCCAGTTCTTGCACAACAGGCTCATGTTTGGAGTAGCCATGGTGGCAGAGATGAAGGCCACGCATGGGCCCAGCATCCTGGACTCTCTCCAAAGCTGAGATAGCTGCTGCCCCTACTGAATGTCTGACCTGTCAGCAGCAGATACCAACACTGAGCTCTCAAGGAGGCCGAACAGCCACTGAGTGGCAAGTTGGTTACACTGGGTCCTTACAACCTGAAATGAGTAATATTTCATCATGACTGGATTTGATATATATTCTAAGTATGGGTTTGCCTTTCCTTCCCACGGTGCTACAGCCAGCACCACTGGCTGAAGGACTCATAGAATGTCTGATATTCTGACACAGAATCTCACATAACACTGCCTCAGACCAAGGGATTCACTTTCCAGCAAGAAGGTGTGGTAGTGGGCACTTGACCATAGGATTCACTGGCCATGCCACATACCACACCACTTGGAAGCTATCAAATTGATAGAGTGGAGCAATGGCCTATTGAAGGCATAGCTGAAACTTCATCTTGGAAATAATACCTTGTGAGGTTAGAGCATTATCCTTCAGGATGCAATATACTCCTTAACCAATGGCCATTATACGGTGCTCTGTCCCCAGAAGATAGAGTATATAGATACAGAGACTGAGGGGTAAAAGCAGGAGTGGTCTGCCCACTGTCACTCCCAGTGATGTATTTGGAGAATTTGTTTCCTGT
Source organism: Avahi laniger (assembly GCA_963575035.1). Lineage (NCBI taxonomy): Eukaryota > Metazoa > Chordata > Mammalia > Primates > Indriidae > Avahi > Avahi laniger. The sequence goes on from CAUYSK010095159.1 coordinate 11,503, forward strand.
CCCTGCAACTTTAGGCTCTACTAGCCTAGAGGTCCTGATACTCAGAAGTGGAATACTTCCATCAGAAGACATAGTAGGAGTCCCTCTAAACTTAAAACTATGGCTGCTCTCTTGTCACTGTGGGCTTCTAATACCAGAAGATCAGCAAGAAAACCATCAGAAGGAGATGGAGGCTGCTGCCACATAACGAGGACAGAGAGTACTATACAGAGTACCTGGGAGATGCACTGAGGGCATTTCTTGGTATTCCAGTGCCCGGTTGTAACTGTAAATGGATAAGTACAGCAACCACAGCCTGATGGGAGCACGATAAACCAGGGTCTTTGACCCCTGAGGGCTGAGTGCCTGGTTCAATCCATTGGTCAAACCACCTACACCAGCAGAAGTGCTAGCTGAGGTGGAGAGGAATCTAGAAAGGGCAGTGGAGGAGGGAGATAATGAGTATCAGTTATGTTCTTGGTACCAGCTACAGCAGCAGGGACTATAGTTTGTCCCAATACCCTCCTCTTGTAAAAATTTCTGAGAAATTGTGACTAATAAGAATTCCGGAGAAACTGTTCAGATAGACTAAACTTAATGGCCTAAGCAATATACAAAGAGGAGACAGACTATAGTGAATGCTTTTCGTGCCCTGCCCAAATATATTCTAGCTTCCCTGAGTGTTGAATAGGAATTGCAGCTGTCTCTTTCTCTAGAGAATTTCCCTTGGCTAAAACAGGAGCCACCTCACCTAGGAGGCTCTGCTGCCCTCCTGCCCCTGCAGATCTCACTCAGTGATGGATGGGCATAGTGGTACAATAAGCTGGCTTCTTGGCCAACACTTGGTGGTGAATGTTATGGGGTCAGCAGGGCTCATTCTTGTTCCTCTGTCTTCCTGGCCAATCCTGCTCCCTCACTCTCCTTCCCCAGAGTGAACTTCCCTAATAAAACACTTGAATAAGAATCCTTGTCTCCAGTTCTGTTTCTAGACAACCTTACCCAAGACTGACTCTGGCCTAATTAAGACCTTGGTTATGAGAAGTGTCCTCGAGGGTGGTTTTTATATGCATAAAGGACTATTCAGAAGTTTCTTTTGAGAAATGAAGTACTGAGACATGCTACAACATGATGACCCTTGAAAACATTTTTCTAAGTGAAAGAAACTAGACACAAAAGACCATGTAGTGTAGAATTCCATTTGCTTGAAATGCTCAGAATAGGTAAATCCATAGAGACAAAGTATATTAGTAATTACCAGGGGGCAAGGATATGGTGGGATAGGAATGGGAGTGATTGCTAATGGGTGTAGGGTTTCTTTTTGGGGTAATGAAACAGTTCTAAAATTAGATTGTGGTGATGGCTGTACAACTCTGTGAATATACTAAAAACCACTGGATTGTATACTTTAAATTGGTGAATTTTATGGTATGTAGATTGTCTCTCAATAAAGCTGTAAAAAGATGAGGAAATGAAGAAAATATTTTTAAAAAATCTTTGCCTTAAACAGTTAATATTCAATTTATTAGTTCCAAATCCAATGCCCTAGTTGTATCTTAGGCTTTTAAATTTACTATATAGCTCTTATTATTCTAATGATAAATATAGTAAACTTTAACAGTCATTTGGAATTAGCCTTTCATGAACTTTCAATCTCATTCACATATTAAGCCATCTTCAGACATTTTAAACTGTATTTATAGATTTTATATTTCGTCTTGTTCATAAGATAAATTCAAATATTGAATTTAACTCCTTCCTGTATTCTTAAATAATTTTAAAATTAATAAAACTTCACGTGGTGAGCTTCAATTTCTCTTAGCTGTTCCGATGTCACTCATGTCATCTATAAACTTGATTTCATCTTAAACTTAGAAGTCTAGATCAACTACTCAATTTTGCATTTTAAATTTTAAGGCTGTCATTCTATGAAGCCAAAATCTCTTAAACATGACAAGTACATACGTAATTCACCAAATATACAGAGAATCCTTTTAATGTTACAGAGGGAGTGTGGACGGAGTCTCCAAAAGGGGCATCTGCCTAGTTTTATGTGTGGATATTGGGCTGGAGGGTGAGGTGTCATTTGGAGGTATCAGGAATAATTCCTTAAAGATGAGAGCTGAACTGAGTCCTGGGAGATAGAGGAAATTAGTCAGGTAAAAGTGAAGTTGGGGGTTGCTTAGAAGTTCCCATATCTTGAGGAACTTCAGGTCGTTCCAATGTACCAAGACATCAGTCTTTAGAGTTACATAGCAGAGAAGATCTTGAAGGGCCTTATAGATTGTGTTATTTGTTTCCGTTTTAGTATCAATATCAATATGCTGATTTTTAAAAACTTGTCCATATACCCCTACTACACTGGTAGCTCACTAAGGACTGCGTCTTATTTGTTACCCACGTGCCCAGCATAATGATGGGGATACAGCAGTTCCTCAAAAGTTAACACAGGAATGAAAGAACGAACAAAGGAGTAACAAATAACAGCAGTGTGAGCACTGTCCAGTGATTAAGTCATCTGGACGGCTGATGTCAGCAAAGGGGCCTATATCAGGCTGGGCAGAGAGCTAGTCAGGATCTTAAGTAATGGTGAAGTGAGTTTGATAAGCGTCACATCTCAGAAATGAAACCAGAGAGAGAAATGTTGGGAGTTTCAAACACTTTCTTAGCGGGAAAGTGAAAAAAACACACATATAAGCACTTTAGAATTTATTAAGGTTTCTAATGTCCAGGTCCCAATGAGCAGTAAGGGAAACGGCCTGGCCGATTAGTACGTTACACCCGGACAGTAAAGACAGACGAACAGACCGTTGGGTGCATTCTGTAGCCTGGCCGGCAAACAGGCGACACCAAAATGCAGAGTACGCTCTGGTACTTCCCAAGCGTGGAAAGCAGGCTGTGTCTGTTGGACCACGCGGCTGCCACTAGCGCTGGGCGGCCGGGTATTTGGATTCGAGAAAGAAGCCCTGCGACCGCGGCGCCGAGAGGGCGGAACGCGTAACGCAGGCACCTGGGCTCCCGCCGGACGCAGTTTCCGGTCGCACTGTGGAGCTCCCGGCCGGCGGCGGAGCGTCTCCCTCCGTGGAGGGGGCAGTCTGGCCGTGGGCTATCCAGCTGGCCTTCGGGAAAGAAGGGCTGGGGCCTGCTGTTCCTCCTCTATTAACATGCTCTCCAGCAGGACCACCCCAAGCTTCCAGCTTCTCTCTGTGGACGATTAGCGGGCGCAGCGGCCTCCGGAGGCGAGACTCTCCTGCCTCCCAGCCACAGCCGCTGGCCCCTCGAGGACAGCCGCCTGCTGCAGACTTTTCTCAGGGCACGAGGCGGACGCGGGTGAAATCCTTGAGTCCCACCACTACTTCCTGGAGACGCCGACGAAAGCAAGTCATCCTTCGGGCCACCCACCTCTTCTCCAATTGGTTAGCTGCTCGCCTTATGCGCTCCCCTCGTTGGTGATTGGTTCAGAGATGCGGTCTGTCACCTTCCCTGCGGGAATCTAGGTCGCTAAGGGAAGCGTTACTTGAGGCTCGGTTGGAAAGAGGTTGGTTGGGCCTCTGAGCCCAGTTTGTTAATAGTAGTGGGGACCATCCCCCGGCGCGAGCTTCCGTCGCAACGGCCAGGAAAGGAACCAGTAGCGGGACAGAGGGTGGGAGTGGCAAAAAAGTGAAGATTTAGAAGTAAACTGGAGACACCTGACCCTGGCAACATCCGAGTGGGACTGGGATAGGGAGGAGGAAGGCCTTTGAGAGAGGAGGCGTAATCCCAGGAGCAGTGACAGTGTAGGAGGAAAGGCCTTGTGGGAGATTTTTATGACCTAATTGTATGGGGAGCTAATTTTCTAGGTGAGTGTCTAACAAAATCCATTGGAGAATTTACTTTGTCTTTGCAGCAGAGTTGGGAGACTGCCAGCCATTCCCGGCCTTCAGAAAGACAATTTATTGAATAATTCAACTCTCTTCTATTGCTTCAGATGGGCAGCTCTCAAAAAAGGCACAAGCAGTTGAAGGATGGCTACCATTGCATATATTAAAAGCATGTTGAAAGGAAAATAAGGTATTCACTTTGATTTAATTACGGTTAGTTGAATAAGAATAAGAAAATTATCTTTGAGGAGAAGCTCTTAAGTTTTGAATGATATTAGAGCAACTTGATTTTATGATAACGTTTCAACTTTTTAAAGTATTTGTTACAAAAATCATATTACTGCTGTACCTACCAAATATGCTATTTGGTAATTATGGTCCTGATTATTCTGAAAATGGAAAGAAATACTGAATTTTTAGTAATGTTAATTTGCATTTGAGTGAATAGTGCTACTAGGTCATTCGTTCAAAATGACATAATAACCGCTATGGAAAAAAATGCTTGAATTTGTAATGTAATGTTAGAGTGCATGTGAAATTGGATAGTTGCTTACTCCTGCTGCAGTTTCGATCTGTAGGCTAATTTCACTTTATATTTAAAGCAGCTTGCTTATTAAACACCTGGTGTATTTTGAGAGGCACAGTCACAACTGTTGCTTCACTGGCAGCCTTGCCAGTTGAGCCTCCAGCCTCTATTGAGTCAGGTGCTGTGTTACTCATATCCCTAGTGACATGCCAGAAATTGTCGAGAAATAGTTTATTTCAACTGCAGAACATCCCCATCAGCTTTTAACAACAGACCTGGAAAATTCTAACCAGGGATTGGGGATGAGATCTGGGCATCTGGAGTTTTAAAAATATCCTCAAGCGAATTGGTTAACCATTGCTTCAGTAAGTCACTAAATAGATGTGGTTAAGAAATTCCAAAATATTTATGAGACAAACCATTTTCTCCCTTGATTTCCTTATAATTTAATAGTAGCCATCTCAGGAATGGCATTTAAGTGTAATCCAAAAATAGCCTTTGCTTAGGCAAGGTCGGGAAGTTTCACTGGCACTCTAAAACCCATGGGACTAACCATTCCAGGCTTAAGGACGAGGCTTAATAATGGGGAGACAAAGTGCTTTGGTGCATTTTTACAATCCTCAGAGCCATGCATGGTATATTGTTTTCTATTAGATTTCAAAGTCTTCCTGGTAGGCTTTAAGGAGAAATCAACTCCAGGTCTATTCAGTAGATATAGTAGGCTGAATTATTTTCACCTCAGAGAGCAATGGGGGGTAATATTACATTTAAGAGCCTTTTTTGGAAAGAATACCATGCTGGAAAAAATGTAAATTATACCTTCCCAATAACCCTTTGCTTATTAAGTAAAGAACATGCGTAATTCAAGCCTAAAATTTACGTAAACATGAAGTACAGATATTCAAAACATAAATGAGGACTTTTAGACCAACTTTACCAGAGAGTCAAAGAGATAAAAAATGAGATAGTCATTTTGGTATTTAGTTATGAGAAATATGTGGTGAACCCAAATCCAGTCTGATTTAAATGATAGCTTTAGGCAAAGAGTAGGTCCAATTGTGTTCTGTCTCCTAGAAGTTGTTTTTCATTTTATATGTAAGTTTCTCACTGCAAGATTTTGAAAATAAAGTATTTGAGTAGGGGACAAAATTTAAAAATAAAAAAACCTGTAAGTTAAGATTACCAGAGCCAGGTGTTGAGATGCGTGCCTATAGTCTGAGCTACTCAGGAGGCTTGAGGCAGGATAATCCACTTGAGCCCACAATTTTGAGACTAGCCTGGGCAATGTAGTGAGACCCTGTCTCTTTCAAAAACAAAAAAACAAAGCCATATGTAGTCCATGACTTAACACATTGGATTTTGTATATATTGTTTGAACAGAAAGCCAGGAATCTCAGTATGAATCAGTCAAGAGCTAGATCAGTTGGCAGTGGTGAAGAAACTCAAGACCACACTCATCATGAAACTGAGAGAAGATGGCAGCAAGAGCGTCTCCACAGAGAAGAAGCTTTTTATCAGTTTATTAATGAACTCAATGATGAAGATTATCGGCTAATGAGAGACCATAATCTTTTAGGCACCCCTGGTAAGAGATGGGTTTTTCATCATTAGATGGACAGATTTCAAAATAAGGAGAGTTCGATTTTTTTTTCCTTCTTCCCTCTCCCAAAATACAGTGTATTGTGTTTATGAATTTAAGAACTTTTTAGTATAACAACGTAGAAAACCACTGGCTTCTGTGTGTTATTACAAGTAGATGAGAATATTAGACATGGAATACTGTCACGCAGATGCCAAACTAACAGGTTAATGTACATCATAGTGTTAAATATTCTCATATATAGTCCTATGTCTCTTAAATAGTATTTGTATAAATAAAATATGATTTTAAACCCAGTTCTAACTCATTTGGAGTGTTATAATTATTCAGCTGAATTAATAACCCCCCAAAGTCCAATTGTGCTCCATAAAGTTTTTTACAAATTCATTTTACAAATGAAGTAGCAGAAATTTGTATTTTATATATTGTATGTTTATATATTGATGACCTATATAATGAAGTATTGGGGTAAAATTCAATTAAAGAGTTGAAGTTTTCTTTATAAATGCTTCCTCCTTAATTTCTTTTTAACTGACAAAAAGCTACAGAATTATAGTTTATAGGTTCCTAAATATATCAACTAAGAGTACTTTACCAATTATTCAAATTAAATTTATTTTAATAAATTTTAGTAAAACAATGAAGCACAACCAAACTGATGTACATTTATGTCAGTTGGATATTTTTAATTCTCGATTTACAGAACATATGAAAATAAGACATTGTCTTCTATAGGTTGCTAAAGATTAGTCTTATCTTTTGTAAATTCTCATAAAATTTGATAATTTAAAATTCTTAAATGAGCAATTTTTCATTGTTTTAGGAGAAATAACATCAGAAGAATTACAACAGCGGTTAGCTGGGGTCAAGGAACAACTAGCATCTCAGCCTGACTTGGGAAGTGAAACAAATAGCAGAGGTACTGTGAACTCCATTCCATAAGGAACAGGCTTGATTGAAGCAATTATAGACATGAAATTACTGGATCTTATACAATATGTTTTTAATTTTTCCAGTTTTAATGTGATATTCAGATAATATTTGTTTGAGTACTATATGCAAAGCTGTATGGTTAGGCAGTACAGGACAGAGGAGTGAATACAAAGATGTCTTACACAAATTGCCTTCAGGGACCTTATGTATATGAAATAGTATATAATTCAGTTAATTCCCAGCATAGTTCTTTTTAATCTTAGAATGTACGTACTTCTTCTTTTATAGGGATGTAACTCAGCTTCTAAACATTTATATACATGCCAGGTGCAGTGGCACATGCCTATAATCCCAGCTACTTGGAAGGCTGAGATTGCTTGAGCCCAGGAGTTTGAGGCTTCAGTGAGCTACGATTGTGCCACTGCACTCCAGCCTGGGCAACAGAGCAAGACATTGTCTCTTAAAAAAAAAAAAAAAAAAAAACAGAAAAAATAAGTGAACTAGTAAAAAAAAATTTTTTTATATAAGACTCAGAGTCAGGAGGAAACCTGTTTTTGTTTCTTGGTCTGCTTGTCATTTAATTGAGCAAACACTAATCCATAATATAAAAAGTTCTTATAAAAAACACAGTACTTGTAAAAAAATTTCAAACTAAATAGAAAGATAAAAGAGTTAAAAGTAAAAGTCAATTTTCATGTCCCTCTTATCAGTTCTTTCCTCCCCAGACCTATTTGTCAGTAGTAGTTTCACATATTATTTCAAAATCATTGTATTTGTTGCCACGAAGTCTGTATAAAAACCCCAAAATGCAATGGCTCAACAAGATAGAAATTTCTTTCTTTCTCATGTTAATAGTCCAGGGAAGGAAATCTTCCTGGGATCCACCCAACTAGCAGAATGGTGCTACAACTGTGCTGTCCGGTGCAGTAGCTACTAGCCACACGTGACTATTTACATTTAAATTAATTAAATAAAATTTAAAATTTAGTTCCTCATTCATACTAGCCACATTCAGGTACTCAGTAGTCACATGTTGCTAGTGGCTTCTGTATTGGAGCACAAACACAGAACATCTCCATTACTGCAGAAAGTTTAATGGGGCACCACTGCTTCAGGGTGTCATTTGCATTATCAAGCTACGTCACAACGACATCTAGGTTTTAGCTGTCAGGAAGAAGGTCCAGGCACCAACCTGAAAACAAGACGTATCACTTCTTTCCCCATGGCATTTATGAGAACTTAGTCACATAGCCACACCCAGCTGCCAGGCCGTCCATTTACTATCACAATGGAAGAAGAGGAGGATAGATTTAAGTATATAATTAGCAAACTCTTTCACACACACCATGATCACCACATTCTAGTTAATCAGTGAAGAAAGTAGCATTTAGAATGATTACTGTTTACTTGCCCTTTACTCATATCTTCTTACAAACTAAAATGGAAATTGAATATTAACACATTGTATTCTTTGTGTGCAGATTTGTAAGTTGTACTGTATTGATACAACTGTTAATACTGATCTTTTGAATATGTTTTAATGGAAAATGTAGTCATCGAATGTAAAATAGTTCATTATTGTTAGCATATAGCTATAGTTGCTGTTTATTTTCTCAGCACCAACAGCTGATTAACAACTTCAACATTTAAAAAAATTTTTTATGAGAGAGATTGCATAATGAAATGAAACCAGAGCAATCTCATTTAATAGCTATTTTTGAGTAGACCAAACTTTAAAGTTGAAGTCTGTATAGTTAATGTGCTAATGCTTTTCACTGAGTTTTTACACTTTGTATACTCCACTGTATATAAATGGAAAATTTAAGCTTGGCACAGTGGCAGTATTATAGTCCAAGACGTTTATCTGGGACACATCTATTTCTAAATTGATTCATTGAACAGTATCAGTCAAGAGTCTGATTTGTAGCAGATACTGTTGTAAAGGCTGGGGATTTAACAGTGACTAAAAAGTACAAAAATCTTTGTCTTCTTGGAGCTTATATTCTAAATTAATAGAAAATGTATTTTGTGTATAACAGCTAACATTTATGGACCACTTCCTATGTGCCAGCTATTATGCTAATTATTTTATATACAGTGTCTTATTCTCATGATAACACTATGAGATTGATAGTATTATTATCTCTAATTTATTGACAAGGATACAGCCATAGAAAACTTAGGTAATTTGCCTACAGTCTCCCAAATACAGTAATGTGGTTCTAACATTATATTCAGAATGCCAGATTTCTTGATATGTACATTTTTGGCAGCTTCTGAGAAATAGGATACAATTCCTAAGGTTATAAAAATACCTAGTTGCAAAGATGTTGACTGAGTTGGTTTTTCCAGAAAGATTCCACAAATATAGGATGAATTTTACATAAAGTTTGCTTCTTTTATTGATATTACCGTATTCATAAAGCAATTTAAATGTATAATTTTAATAGTAGATGTATTTCTCACTCGGCTTAATATCTTGCCAATAATAGGTACTTAGAAAGCAGGAGTAATGATTTCTCCACGGCTTTTCATAAATACTATAGTTTTGTAATTATGTAAGTAGTTTAATTTTTATAATATGCTTCTGGTAGTATATACTTTTAGTAAGTTCAGTTTTTTGCCATTTTTTTCATTAAAATTCACAGATGTTCTTTAGTACAAATGTTTTTCTTACAAGCTTGCAATAAAGGAAGAAAATAAGGTAAATTTTAGGAATTGATCTTAAGGTGATTTGATTTGCTTTCCAGACTCAGAAGTCCCTAGAGAAAATTCAAGTGAAGATTCCCTGCTAGAATGGTTGAACACCTTTCGGCGCACGGGAAATGCAACTCGAAGTGGACAAAATGGGAATCAAACTTGGAGAGCTGTGAGTCGAACAAACCCAAACAGTGGAGAGTTTCGATTTAGTCTTGAAATCCACATAAATCATGAGAATAGAGGATTTGAAATTCATGGAGAAGATTATACAGGCATTCCACTTTCAGATATTAATAGAGATCACACTAGAAATAGGCAGCAAAGGTCAACTAGTCCTGTGGCTAGGCGAACAAGAAGCCAAACCTCAATGAATTCCAATGGTGGTAGTAGTTCCAACATTCCAAGGACTAGGCTTGGTTCAAGGAGGCAGAATTCAGCTGAAGGATCTTTCTCAACATTAGGAGGGTTAAGAAATGAAATTGGGGGAGCAGTTGACATTCCCAGAACTAGTGCTCC
>CAUYSK010095160.1:0-17946 GCA_963575035.1 Avahi laniger
ATTAATTTCTTTCTATTTTTGGTAGAGACGGGGTCTCGCTCTTGCTCAAGCTGGTCTCGAACTCCTGAGCTCAAACAATCCGCCCGCCTCGGCCTCCCAGAGAGCTAGGATTACAGGCGTGAGCCACCGCGCCCGGCCTAAAGATCCCTATCTTTAAGGCATACACTTAAGAGTCTCAATTCTATGGGTAAGAACTTAGAACTGAAAATTAGAATAAATATTAATATTTACAGTATGCTGGGCAATATGCTAGATGAAAGGGATTTCTATGATCTTCTACCACTTTATATGCATCTCTAACTTACGACTAAAACAAAATAACTGCATTTTTCTCTACATGTCATTCCCCAATGTTTAAACACTGTCCTATTTTCATTTACATATAACTGCAAGTGTTCATTTCCCAGACCAAAACAAGGTACGCTATTTTCTGCAAAAGCAGTTGCAGTATTTGATGTGAAAAGTTTTTCAAGGAATAAAAGAAGTATGAAATATTTTAAATTCTTTATAAGAAGGAAAGGTAGTATATCAACCTAGTTTATAATCATAACTCATTTTAATTTAATCTGAGTTTCTTATCAATAATGCAAAGAACTCCAAGCCAAATAACTCTGTGTACTATAATAAATACCTTTATATAAAAATTTTCCTGATCACTGTTTAAACCATGAACAGATATAACACATACCTATATCTGAAGGACGTAAAAAGTCTGTGTCACAGGTGAAAAAGGTCTGATGGTCCTGAGCTGACAAGTTCATGTCATAGTATGTAAGTGGTTCTTTACCAGTCACCCAAGTGTATCTTTACCAAAACACAAAAAAATATTTAAATTGGACATGAGAGGACATGTCTGCTACAATAGACACTATTTAAATTTCAAAAATATATTGCTATAAATTATATTTTAGAATATTTTAAAATCTTATTATAATCAGTAAAACAAAGGAGATAACCTACACAAACTACTTAGAATATGGTAATAAAACATCAAAAAACAAACAGGAAAAGAATAGTCAATAAACAGTGTTTTGAAAATCGGATTTGAAGGAATAAAACAATTTGAGTTAGATATAGCTTATTAACTATACTGAAATAAATTCTCAGTGAGTTAGAATTAAGTATTAAAAGTCAACCTACAAAGAAACTAGAAGAAAACATAGGTGAATTTTTATTAGAAGTCTTGATGAGAAAAGACTTTCAAAGCACAAAAACAAAGAGAACCTTTATCCAGATTTTACTAAAGTAAAAATTTAAACTTTCATACCTCTACAACCCCACAATAAATCAACAGCAAGTTAACAAACTGGCTAATAAATACATTTTACAATGTCATATCTCATTAGTAATTAACAAATAGCAAATTAAAATAAGTTTTATTTTTTGCCTATCAAATTGGCAAAGATAATGTTATCGAGGGTGAAGTCGGACATGCCCACACATACTGCTGGTGTAAATATAAATTGGTATTTACAGTTCCCTTTCAGAAATCAATTGGATAGTATCTATGAAGAGTCTTAAAAACAGTCACACTTGCCGAGGGATGAGTATATGAATTCCATTATACCATTCTCTCTATTTTTGATTATTTTTGAAAATTTCCATAGTAAGAATTTTTTTTAAATATTAAAGGAAAGAAAAAACCTGTTCATATCCTTTGATTCAGTAATCCCAGTGATACAAATCAACCCTAAGGAAATAATCATAGATGCGGCTAAATATTTATGTAGAGAGATATCCCTCTAGTGTAAATGTTAATCGTGAAATAATAATCTTAAATGATCCAGATAAAGGGGCTGTAGGTAAAGTATAATATCTCCATATAATAGAAAATATATAACTGTTAAAAATCATGCTTTTGAAGAAATTCATGTTTTCAAGAAATTTTGTGGGAAATTCACATAATATTATGTTAGAAAAAAGGAGAATGTAAAACTATACATACATTGTGATGTTTGAGTTTTGTTTCTATATATGCATATAGAAGAGAAAGACTGGATGGAAATACTCTAAAATACAGCAGTTATCACCTGTTAATGGGAAACGGTGATATTTACTTTCTTTTTTATACATCTCTGTACTTTTCAATTTTCTATAATGAATATGCATGTTTTACAATCAGAAAAAATAAGCATTTTAAAAATGTTTTTACATATATGATCATTAAATTATTTAATAGTATAAATTGCCTTGCTAAAGTTTTTAGCTATTTTATAAGAAATTATCATGAAGAAAAAAGAAAAAGCAAATAGTTCATTTATCAGTTTTGCTATGTATTCTAATTAGAGAAATTAATAATCCACATTATTCTCAAAATGATTTAAAGCAGTTAAAAAATATATGTATAATATCAATAACCTAAATTAGAAGTAAATAAAAAAGATTCAGTAAAAGAAAAATAAGTATTGGGACACAAAAATGGCTAACATGTGAATGAAGCTAACATATGAAATATATACCAAAGAGTTTATGCACTTGCTAAGGGTTGGCTACAATATGACTTTAAGCTTTCTAGAGCCACACAATGGTTTATCAATACAACTTAGACTTTTACATTAAGACAAACTAATCAATCAAAAGAAGTATAAGTATTCCTACTACTAAGAAATTACTCTTAAAGATGTTCATGAAGTAGACCCTGTATAATATAACAAGGAATAGCCTCAATAACTTTGATTAAACACACCAAGAGGTTCAAGGACCTGTTTCTTGCAGAATCTCTTAGTACAGGCTACATGGCATCTTTCACAAAAGCCTAGCTTTCAATTCCCAGGATATCACTATCTTATGCTATTAAGTCCTTAAGCAAGGAGGTTATTGCTTAATCATTTTTGTATCTCCATCATTTTGCATACTGCCACTAAATAGATACACAGTGTTTCCTGTTCAATTAATTAAATAACATGCCCCAGTCTATTTCCAGGTAAAACACAGCCCTCCTCAAAATAAAAGTGATTCTCACTGCAGGGTACTAAAAAGAGAAGGAAGATAGATAAATAAATAATACATACATACATACATAATTAAATTTGAAGTATCTTTGGTCATAAATTTCAAAAGATGTTTTCTCATTTGGAGTAAAAACTGGATGAGAAATAGACATAGTAGTACGGATAGGAAATGGCACTATAAAATCAATATAAAAATACTTTATGCTGTACAAATAAAGTTTACATTCACATCCGGACTGTTTTTTTTTTTTAATGAATCCTCGAATAAATTTTGAACTTGAGCACATATGCATAGGAATATGCTGACACCTGTAATTTTTTCTTAATGTCACAAATTCTTTATATTAATAAAAGGCTTTCTGTCATAAACCAGGTGCCTAATATATACTTATGTATCACAAACATAGTTTGAAGCAATGCTTCTTATAATTATAAAAGTAAACACAGTCAAGATGCTACTAACAAAACCTTGGGCTAATCATTTTACCTTATCATATATCAGTATCTCCAACTAGAAAAGCTGTGATATATTTATAAAAATAAATGTTTCCATAACACATTTACTCTAAGACCAATGCCATACTTATACTGAAAGCGAAATGTGCTACCTGCTATATTCTGCTCCTCTGAAAAGATTTAGAGGGTTTCTCCATACCTTGCATTCTGAAAAACAAGGGGAAAAAAGGAAAAAATGAGATAGTTTAATCAAATGCAATTAAATCTTCATTTAACCAACATTTATTATCTACCTACTATATGCTAAGCACAGTGCTAGCCACAGATGTTATAAAGATGAATAAAGCATGCTCTTAAGAAACAGAATCAAACCTAGTCATTCCCTTATTTCTGTCTCCATAGCATTTGGTTCATAATTCAATTATAGCACTTACCATATTATAATGTGATTATCTGTTTGGTTTTTAGTTTCCCTTTTAAAATATGATCTCTTAAAACTTTGTTCATTTTTATATTCCTGGAGCCTAGCACAGCATCTGGAACTGGACTTGTTTAACTGAATTAAATATAGCATGAGAGTTAGTCATGTAAACAATGGGATAAACTATGATAAGTGCTATAGTAGAGTTATGTTTTATTCCAAGAGAAAAAAGAAAGTGATTAATTTTGCGCTGGGGAAATCAGGGGAGGCTTTAGAAAGGAGGTGACATTTGAACTGACATTAAATCACTGTAAAAGATAAGTAGAAGGTTGCCAAATGAAGAACATTCCAAGCAGAGGAAGTACCATAAAACCACACAGCATGGCTAAGCTAGAGTACAGGTTAAGGGGTGGGAGGGAGAGCTATTTTCTGACCTGTAAGTGAGGTCAGAAAACAGACTGGGAGAAACTGATGAGGGAGCTTACATGGCATATTAAGGAGTTTAGCTATTATCCTTAGTCGTCAAAGGTTTATAAGGAGAAAAATTAATAACAGATCTTTGTTTAGATCAGTTCTGAAAAGTGTAATTCATGGACTTGCAAAGTAACAACTCTTCATAATAAATTCTAAGACATTATTTGCCTTTTTAACTATGTTGACATGAACTCAGCTGTATGACCCTGACAATGAGGGCTTCCTTAAATGTTGTGCTCTTGGCACACTTGTCTTACTTGTCCTACAAAGTTGAATTGGTTGTGCGAAATCAATGGTGGGTAAAACTGCTAATTCTTTAGCACTTCAGTTCCCAACTCTCACGCCAGCCGCGGCCTGTTAGTTAGGAACAGAGCCAGGCTTTATCACCTGAGCTCCGCCTCCTCCCTTCCCCTCCTGAGGAAAAACTGTCTTCCATGAAACCAGTTCCTGTTACCAAATAGGTTGGGTACTGCTACTTTAGCAAGAGTCAAGGCAGTGACATCAAATTGTATTAGAAGTCATCAGTTTCTTCACTCCCACATCCTTGCAGTAAAAACAAGTCAAATTTCTTTTAAACATTATACCAGGTATCATGGTTATCTCCAGTAAAAGCTATTGTTTTGTGAGCTGAACTGGCCACTTCTGTCATGGAACACCACTTACACTTCAAAGAGTCACAGACAAACTTATGGTTATTTAGATGGGTACCTGGCAGACATTTTCTTAAAAATGAACAAAGTGAGTCTGTCAACTTCAAGGAAAAAAACTAACAATATTTGCTGCCAATGACAAAATTTGAGCTTAAAAACTCAAAACACAAGTGTTAGAATTTTGAAAAACTTGTGCTTGCTATCATGAACCTGGTAATTTACAATACTTAAAGAGTTTTCTGTGAGATTGGTATGATATTAATAAACATGATTTTTTGTATTTATTAAAATGTATCAATATTTAAGATATGTATAACTCAGTGAACAAGTATTTTCCAAATAACCAATGCATGATGCTATAAAATTATGCATAAGTAACAGATCCATTCAAAATGCAAGATATACTAGTGGATTTTAAAATAACAGAGCATGAAAAGTTCAGATTCCACACTGCAACTAAACCTTCAGAAAGTAACTCTTAACAAGTTTGGGTATAGTATTAAAAAAAGGATAGCACAATTTTCTAAGAAGGTTATTAAAATGCTCCTCTCTTTTCCAACTACAAATCTGTTCGAGACAAGATTTTCTTTATATATTTCAATCAAAACAACATATCACAACAAACAATGAGAAAACAGATCCAAGAATAAGCAGTCTTCTATTAAGCTAGACATTAAAGAGAGTTAAACAAATGTAAAACAATGCCAGCCTCCTGACTACACTTTTTCTTGTTGTGGGAAATATAATTATTTTTTGTAATACGTGTATGAGCTCAGGCTACCGTAACAAAATACCACAGACTCAGTGGCTTAAACAACAGAAATTTATTTTCTCACGGTTCTGGAGGCTGGAGGTCTGTGATCAGGGTACCAGTTAGGTTAAGTTCTGGTGAGGGCTCTCTTCCTGCCTGGCAGATGGCTGCCATCATGCTGTGTTCTCACACGGCACAGAGAGAAAGCTCTGGTGTCTCTTTCTCTTCTTCTTCTTCTTCTTTTTTTTTTTAATCTTGCCAACAACTTGATTTTATCTTCCTCTTCTTGTAAGGGAATCCATTCTATCAGATTAGGTTTCCACACTTATTTAACCTTAATCACCTTCTTAAAGGCCCTATCTCCAAGAGAGTCACATGGGGGATTAGAGATTCAGAATATGGATTTAGGGGTATACCATTCAGTCTATCGCATTCTTCCACTGGTCCCCCAAAATTCATGTCCTTCATACAAAATACATTAATTCCATCCCAATAGCCCTCAAGGTCTTAACTCATTCCAAAATCCACTCTAAAATCCAAAGTCTCATCTAAATATTATCTGAATCAAATATGGGTGCAACTCAAGGTACGATTTATCCTTAGACTAAACTCCTCTCCAGATGTGAACCTGTGGAACCAGAAATTTATGTGTTTCCAATATACTGTACAATGGTGGATATAAAGATAGATATTCCCATTCCAAAAAGGAGAAACCAAAAGGACCGAAGGGGCGATGGGTCCCAAAGCAAGTCCAAAACCTAGCAAGGCCAATTCCATTAGATCTCAAAGCTTGAGAATAATTCTCTGTGTTTTGATACTCTGCCCCCCAGGCCCACTGGAGTGGCACTATAACCCTCACAGCTCTATGGCATAGCCCCACCCATGTGGCGCTATGAGAGTATCCTGGCCCCTGAGGCACTGGGCAGAGTCATGTGGCCCCAGAAACTGGTTCCTCTTTGAAACCAAGGAGGAAACAGCCTTGCCCCCTGTGCCTGTGGTAGGAGTGGCAACCCTGGGTTTGGTCATTCTTCCCTTTTATTTTGAAGTCAATACACATTCACAGCAGAATAGATAGCTCTATGGTCCGGTCCTATAGAATCCAAGAAGTCAAAGAGCCTTCCCTCATTCTGTCCTGCTTTCTCTGTCCCTTTTAGTTAAAATGGGCAGTGCGTTTGCTGGTATAAACCCAACTCTATTCCTGGCTTCTGATGAGATAACTAATTATGTCCATGAGGTGCACACATTAATCGGTTGTTCAGCCACACCCTTAGTGTTCTTGTCAGAATAAGTTGTCTTATTTTTTACAATATGGATAGGATGAAAATTTTACAAATCTCCACATTCTGGTTCTTTTTTGCTTAATGATTCCTTTTTCAATTCATCTTTTTCCTTTTACATTTCCCTATGACCACTCAGGATAAACCAAGTTGCTCCTTCAACACTTTGCTTAAAAATCTCCTCAGCTAAATATCCAATTTCATTGCTCTCAAGTTCTACCTTCCATAGAATGCTAGAACACAGTTCAGCCAAGTTCTTTGCCACTTTATACAAGGATAACCATTCCTCTAGTTTCCAATAACATGTTCCTCATTTCCATCTGAGACCTCACCAGATTTGCCCTTAACATCCATATTTCTAACATGCAACTCAAAATTCTTCCAGCCTCAACCCATTACCAGTTCCAAAGCCACTTCCACATATTCAGATATTTGTTATAGCAGCACCCCACTTCTCAGTACCAAAATCTGTATTAGTAAGCTTAGGCTGCTGCCATAACAAAATAGCATATACTGAGTGGCTTAAACAACAGAAATTTAATTTTTCACAATCTGGAGGTTGGAAGCCCAAGATCAGAATACCAGAATGATTGGACTCTGGTGAAGGTTCTCTTCCTGGCTTGCAGACAGCAGCCTTTTTTCTGTGTCCTTGCATGGCTGGATGGGGTGGAGAGGTGAGACGGGGTGAGGGGGAGGAGGGAGAGGCGGGGAGAGAGATCTCTTCCTCTTCTTATAAAGCCATCAATCCTATCAGGTCAATCCCCATCCTTATGACCTCATTTAACCTTAATTACCTCCTAAAAATCCTGTCTCCAAATACAGTTACATTGGTGGTTAGAGTTGTTTCAGCATATGAATTTTGGGTGACACATTTCAGTCTATAGTAATACATTAATGTGCAATGGGTTGTTATTTTTAAAATATTTAAAAATTGGCTGAGTGCGGTGGCTCATGCCTATAATCCTAGCACTCTGGGAGGCCAAGGCAGGAGGATTGCTCGAGGTCAGGAGTTTGAGACCAGCCTGAGCAAGAGCAAGACTCCGTCTCTACTAAAAAATAGAAAGAAATTATCTGGACAACTAAAAATATATAGAAAAAGTTAGCCAGGCATGGTGGCGCATGCTTGTAGTCCCAGCTACTCGGGAGGCTGAGGCAGAAGGATCACTTGAGCCCAGGAGTTTGAGGTTGTTGTGAACTAGGCTGATGCCACGGCACTCTAGCCCGGGCAACGGAGTGAGATTCTGTCTCAAAAAAAAAAAAATATGACAATGGAATATCCATACATGAAGAATTGAGACTTTGATACTTTGTACGTATACTGAAAAGAGAAGGTATTTTTCCTACTTTGCTTTTTTGGCAGGGATGGCTAATTGTCTCTCTTTTCTCCTTTATCAGTAATAAGTTCCCCTGCTTATTTGCTGGGCACTTATACACTGACAAAATGATTAAAATTTCTAGTCTCCCTATGGCAAGTAGTAGGCACATGACAATGGTCTGACCAGTAGGAAGTAAGTATGTAGCACTTCTAAGAAGTGTCCTCGGCTGCTGTGGAGTCAGGTAGAGGAGCATCTTTCTTCTGGCCTTTTTTTCCTTTCTGCTGATTGGAATGTGGATATGATGGCCGAAGCCAGAGCAATGGTCTTGGATTATGAGGTAAAAAATACATTTGGAGATGGCAGGCTAAAAAAATATAAAGGGTCTGAGTCTCTGATGATCACTGCTCTCTATACCAGCCATTGATTACCTGTATCTACACAAAAGACAAACTTCTCTCTGAGTCTTGGTCCATTTGGACTGCTATAACAAAATACCATAAACTGGGCAGCTTATAAACAATATGAACTTATTTCTCACAGTTCTGGAGGCTGGGAAGTCCAAATCAAGGTACTGGCAAATTTGGTGTCAGGTAAGACCCTGCTTTCTGGTTCACAGTGGTAACTTCTCACTGTCTCCTCTAATGGTGGAAGGGGCAAGCAGCTCTCTGGGGTGTCTTTTATAAGGGCACTGATCACATTCATGAGTGCCCTGCCCTCATGACCTAATCACTTTCCAAAAGCCCCACCTCCTAACACCATCACATTGGTGATTAAGTTACAACATTTGAATTTGGGGGGGAATACAAACATTCAGACCACAGCACTCTGTTTTGAGTTTTATATGTTCCACAGCCAAACTCAATCTTAACTATAAAGCTCTGAAATGATGTTAGAAAAGTAGTCACCTGACAAATTCTGCCTGCTGGTTTCACTTTCTCCGTTGCTGGAAGAAGAACCTGGTTCTGAAATGCTGCTCTCTGTTCTTCCCATCAGTGGTCGCAAATGGCTTACAGATACTTGCTCAATAAAAGATGTGCCATGCTTATGGAAGTACCACCATTCAAATATCTATGACAAGCAGAAAACATTCTTCAGTCATAATTGATCAGCAGATGAATGAGCTCAAATTAAAACATTCTCTCAAGATGTTCCTGTTCAATTCAGCATTTTAAATGCACTCTCCTTCAAAACAAAACACACAACCACAAGATTCACCAATAATACATGCTGTGTAAAAGTGAAATACCTTTTTGTGTGCTTTGGGCAAGCCACTTAATCTCTAATATCTCAGAACTTCAGTGTCCTTGTCTATTAAATGTGGTTAACAAGAATTACAAGAAAGTGCTTTTGAATCAAAAAGTATTACTCCAATATTTGGCAATATTATTAATATACAGATTAAGAGTCAAGATGATTTCCATATTGAACCATTTAAAAATCAGGATATTCACTTCTTTGTGTTTCCATAGCTTATCCCTATTATAAAAAAAGGAACCAAAAGAAGCTCTTTGCCAAATTAACAGAAATTTTCATATGTGGACATTCCAGTCTTCCAAACTTCCTTTGCCTGGCTCATGTGGGTTTCAGTTTAAATGACACTTCCTTAGGGAACTTCTCTTGATTCCACAGAACAGAATAGACAACTGTGTTGTGCAATTCCATTGGATTTTGTATTTTCCTTTCAGAGGAATCTTTTCACTTGTAATACCTGCTGCTGTTCCTCAAGCCCCCAAACACACTCCCATTGAGGCAGAAGTAACATGCAGCATAGCTACCTTACTCATTTCCTTTAGGTCTTCCCTAAAAAAGGCACCATTTCAGTGAGATCTTCCCTTGCTACCCCAGATACAATTTCAACCTTCTTCCCTGACACTTTATATGCCCTGCTCTATTTCATTGTTTTCCCTTAGCACTTACCACTATTAGTAAGAACATACTATTTGTGTGACTTATTTATCTTTTATTATCTATTCCCCTAATAAAATGTAAACTCCATGAGCACAGGGATTTTTTCTGTTTTGTTTACTACTGTAAGCCCAGTGCTTAGAAACAGTGTGTGGCACCGTAGGCCACACAATAAATAATTATCAAGTGAATGAATCATTGTCCCCAATCACCTTCTAGACCAAATTCCATGAGGCCACAATCTGCTTACCGTGGTATTCCCAACATCTAGAGCAGTGTTTGACACATAAAAGGCCCTCTGTAAGTATTTGTTGAATGAAATTTGAAATTGTTCACTATGTTCATTTGAACAATTTTATGTAATTAGTTTTCTATTAATATGTCTTGACTATAAAATTAATATCTTCCTCCTCTTATTTATGGACCATTTCTCTCAAAAAGCCAACTGAGAGACTAGTTTCCTGCCAAATGTATTGGATAAATATATTACTTTATTTATCTAAAGAATAAATAAACACATCCACAACTGCCTAAGAGATTGTAATCTTTTTTTAAACTGTTTTACTATGACCACGAACAGAGTATATCACAAAAACAATCAGAGTTTTCAAACCTTTAGGATTGTTATTTTTTGTCTCAGTAAATAATAGAACAAATATGCTACACAGGTGTCAAAAGTATGCAGTCATTTTTTACTACATTGTGGCCCACTGACTAAATGCTACAACATGTATAGGAAAGTGCTAGAAAATCAAGGTGCAGCATTCTTTTCTATCATGGCACTATTGTTTTATGCTCATTCTAAAATGGCTTCTCTTTTTGGTCACTCTTATTGAGTTAGCAAGAAATTAATCACCACCAAATGTGGCCATGGTTTGGCTTCTACCATATGTGTTACTAAGAAGTGGGATGAAACTTCTTTAAAACAACCGGAAGAAATTACACAAGCAGAAATTATTTATGTGACAGAAAAGATAGGATTTCTATTGGATAAATCTTGGATAAATACTGTCAAGGACAGTAGTCATAAGGGCAATAATAAATACTACCCTTTGCTATATAAAGTACAGGTGGATTTTTTAGGAATTAATATGAAGCTAGAGGCTTTTTCAACTTTTAAGTCAACTTTTTAACATAAATGAACAATGATCATAATAATTGTTAATACTTACCAAAAGCTCTAAGAGCCAAACATTGTGCCAAGCCCTTTACATGCATTATGGCATTTAATCCTCACAACAACTGACTTTAGGGATGAAGACACATATTCCAAATTTAAATCATGAGCTCTAGCTCACATCACTGGTAAGTAGCAGAGCTGGGATTCTTACTCAGGTTTGCCTGACTTTGGAGCTTCTAACCATTACACTAGACTGCTTCACAAATATACCTCATTGTATATGTATATCTGAGTGTATGTATGTGTATACAAGTTGGATAAGTCTAGGCAGTAAAAGAAATTATAAACACAACAACCTTTGCTAATAAAACTCCATCAGTATTGCAAGGGTAATGACAAAATTTAACTTTTAAAATGCTACTTGAATTTCCTAATTTTTATATATTTAAAACCCTGTTTTAAAAAGAGTTACGAAAATATTTTAAAAGATTTTAGAAGCCATATATATGTATATAAAAGTTATTTCTTTCTTATAAATGAGGAAATTATGATTTAGACAGTTTATGTGACTTGCCTGAAGTCAACTAGTAAGTGGCAGAGTTGAGATTCAAAATTCTCGTTCCAAAACCAATGCTTTCTCCAATACATCAGCTGTTTAAAGATAGTTTATTTTCTTCATTTAGACTTTTTATGTTATTTACTAAATATGCTAAAATATGCTTAACTATGAGTAGATTTTATAAATCAATAAATTGTGAGGCTTATACTAACATATAGCTTTTAGCCTGAATTCCTCAATAGCTTATTTATTTTCCAAGAGAAAAATCTCTTTCTTGTCTGGCATTACACTTTAACAAAATATTCAGTGTTAGGCCCTATTTTAAAAAAGGTCCAATACAAATACTACTCTTCCTACTGTAGCTGGAGAGCACCACCTAGAGATAAGAAAAAAGAACAGAAAAATCCATTGGCCGTGCATGGCGTATAACTTAAGGTTTTTATCTACAGCAGTATTTTTCTAAAGAGTACACTAGGAAACACTAGATCCTAGGGATGTTAATGGGGATTACAAATTTTTAAAAACACATTTTTTAATAAAAAATGATATCTTGTTCAAGGAAAAGTTGAATTAAAGTTAAGCATGTTTCTTTATTGTGGGACTTCTCAGAATAGTAATGGCCAGAATTCATTAAGTGCTCACTTTGAGCCAGCTACCATGTTATTAATACAAACTTTTATACACATTATCTCATTTAGTCCTCATAATACTGTAAAGTGGATACTATTATTATCCTTAGTTCACAGATGAGGAAACTAGGGCTTGGACAAACTACAAACTGAATACAAGACACAAATTTTAGTCTGCTCAATGTTGCTAATATTAAAATATTAAAAAATTTTATATAAAATCTGTATATCTAAGTTCTCTTGAAACCATTTGAAAAATTGGAAGATCTGGTAATATTAGTCACAAGCCTACAGGGCAACAATTAGCTTTAGCCCCTTTTAGAAGGAGTATGCACTGTCCAGATTACCCATAAGGAATTTAATTATTAAATTCTGTCCACTTCACTCATCTTTGTTACCAACTTGGGCCATGCAGGTATTTAAAGTCTACCTCATCCCCCTCCCCTCCCCCACTACAGTATATAACGTCTTTAATATGCAAATAAATACTGCGAATCTCTACAAGTGGATAGGGAAAAGTAGTGTTCCCCAAACTTGTTGAATAGGTAATTCTCTTTTCAAATGCTGAACACATTTTGGAAATGCTAATCCATAAGTAATTATAATTTATAATTATTGTAACCATATAACAGGACGGATCTTTAGATAAATAACAAAACATGAATGAAGGAAATGGAAACTACTCACAAATATTAGTCCTGATATCAAAGAAGATGTCCCTGTAAGTGCCACATAGAATTTGGGTGTCAATGAATTTAAAAATATTGTCACTGTCAAAAGAAAAAAAAAATCAAAGTTTAAAAAATGCAAATAAAAAATACAAATTTAAAGTACTTAAGTTATAAATATGCAGGTGTCTTTATGAGAGGACGGACGTAAGTAGCATTAATATTTAGTGTAAAATTCATTTGAGAAAGTTGTAATTTTTAAAAAGCTACTTTAAATGACCATTTTATCATATCTTAAAAATGCATTCACACATGTAAAGGTAGAATTTTATACGGTTGGTTAAATAAGCAGCAAATCAAAGCAGCAAATCAGCTTGCTTTTGAGAATAAAAGCACTTATAAATCATAATTTAGACAAGAATTTTTGCAACTCTATAAGGATAAGAAGCTAAACAAAGGAGGTTGAAAACTACTCCCTAATTATTTTGGTGAGATACAAACCAGTGTTTCAAATTAGAGGGAAAGAAACAGTGTAGTATTTGGTATGTCAGATAGAGAGGCAAAATAGCTCAAAGAGAAAAGCAACAAACTGAGAGCTCTTTGAACCTGACTTACTGAACTCCTGGATCAGATTGTCCACTTCAAATAAATGTCTCATAAATACTTTAGGTTTTAGAAAGAAATAAAAATCTATAATAATCAACTATTCTCATCTAAATGGTGTATCTGGTTAACATGTAGAAAAATAAATAATGTATCAATGAATAACATCCATTGTGCATACAAACCACGATTAAAAGCTTCATTCACCTATTAAAAAGCCACCAAATTAGCTCATAAGTCTAGCCTGTTTTAGTGTACTAGTTACATGTGAATTTACATTGTACCTATCTTTTTTTTTTTTTTTTGAGACATAATCTCGCTTTGTTGCCCTGGCTAGAGTGAGTGCCGTGGCGTCATCCTAGCTCACAGCAACCTCAAACTCCTGGGCTCAAGGGATCCTCCTGCCTCAGCCTCCCGAGTAGCTGGGACTACAGGCATGCGCTACCATGTCCGGCTAATTTTTTCTATATATTTTTAGTTGTCCAATTAATTTCTTTCTATTTTTAGTAGAGACAGGGTCTCGCTCTTGCTCAGGCTGGTTTCGAATTGCTGAGCTCAAACAATCTGCCTGCCTCGGCCTCCCAGAGAGCTAGGATTACAGGCGTGAGCCACCGCGCTCGGCCGTACCTATCTTTTAAAAAATCCAAAATATCTCAGAACATTATCTTACAGTCTTTCCTGTTATCTCATGTTATAGGAAAGGGGGCATTGCCTTCTTTTGCTACAGAAAAATAAACCACTGTACAAATAGCCAAAGTCATCAAGAAACAAATAAATACTTCCATCTTGTTCAGAGGTTGCTTCTCAGGGCTTGAGTGAAATATTATAATGACATGGTAAGAGGCCCTGGCTCCATCCACATTGTCCTGTCTACAACTAAATAACAGTATTTTCAGAATTCACGCGGTCATCACTTCTTATGCATCTTTGTGTCTTCAGATCAGACTACATAGCAAGCGCTCTATAGATGTCCAAAGAACTAATGAACAAACCCATTGCTGTTTAGGGGCGGTTCGTGGCGGGGGTGGGGAGGTGTCTCTCTTTACTTGCTGTACTGTTCTATTTTATTATTCAAGAAAAAGCCTAAAGCAACACACACAAATACCACGAAAGCTATTTCTTAATAGAACTATTTTAAAACAATAGTCTACTAAGATCACGGCATTTTCTTTCCTTGAAATCCTTGAATTACAGATGTCCTCATCTTCGTGGTGTGGGTTCTCTAAGGTGGGAGGCGGGAGACTCAAAAGAATGATTTTCAAGGACTTCACCAATGGTGGGGGTGTATATAAATTCTGTATCTAAATCTGAGAATGGTCTCTTCTGTCCTACCACCTGAAGCTTACAGCTTGTCAGGTGGCTTTTCCTCCGGTAAACGAGAAAGAGGGCGGATCTTAAGAGCTCTAGGGAGGAGCCGGTAGCTGCGGCTCAGGTTTGACAATCAGCTGCGGGATTGCGGCCCAAGAGAAAAATAACTCACTTGGTCGCGCATCACCGACTTCTCCGAGGCCCTGGATGACCACCGAGAATCTCTGCCCTTTGGCCCTTGTCCCCGGCACCTGTCCTGGCCCCTGGCCCCTGGCCCGTTCCCGGAAGGTCTAGTCCTCTCACCCGCTGCCAAGTTCTCACACAGCCTCAGCGGGACCCTCAGAGCGTAAAGCAGCCCCAGCCCGGCCACGAACCACAACGAGGCCCCAGCCCCCGCCAGCCCGGCCCGCAGCCGCTCCTTCCAGCCCAGCGGCGGGCTCATGCCGGGCGCAGGTGCAGAAAGAGATAAAGAAGTTGCGGCTTCACCAAAGCCGCCACGCTCCGCCATCTTGCCGCTCTCGCAGGCGCCTGGAGCTGGGAGGGAAGGGGCAGGAAACCCGGAGTCGGGAATCCTGGGATAGTGGAGGATCTGAAGTTGGCCTACGTGAAGGCTGAGAGTCCCGGGAAACGGGGACCGAGAAGATTGGAAGGTGGAGGAGCGAGTCCTAAGACTGGGGCTACCTATTCCTTCGGGGGGCGGGGAAGGACACATTGCGGCGTCTGTTCTGAAGGAACTGGACTGAGATATGACCCCGGAGTGAAGCGTTATTGCTTCCACCCAGTTCCCGGAATTGGAAAAGCCACCGACCGTTCCAGAGGCTGAGCAGCTCTTAGCGCTTTGGACTCGGCTGCCATGAAGATCACTGGTACCAGGAAAACTTATAGGAGTAGCAACTGCTATTGGGTCGGATGGAGCCCAGGCGCCAAGAACAGTCGAAACGCGCTGCCAGCGTCCAATAGATGAATGGGGAAATGATTGTAACTCAGTGAGAAAGAGATTAGACTTCAAGTCACTTAAGGAACAGCCGACGTCCCACGGCACTGGCGCTAGGAGTTGTCACCCCACGCGTAACTGACATGGCGGCCTCTTGATCTGCGCTTCCGGGCGGGTCCTTCCGACTGCCCCCGCGGTGATTCCATCACTCTGCTTCCTTCCCGGCCTGCCTCGCGCCTGCGGCCGGGCTGGGCCAGAGCAGCCCAAGATGGCCGACTTCGAGGATCGGGTGTCGGATGAGGAGAAGGTAAGGGGTCCGCCTCTCTCTCTTACCTCCTCCCCCGACAGGGAACAGGGGCCCGACCCGACTGCGGTCGGAAGCCTGACAGTGTCCCCAGGAAAAAGAAGCTTCTTGGCCTGTGCTGACATACGATCTCTGCAGTCGGGACGCTTCGCTCTTAAGGGGCTTTCCTCTGCCTCACGGTGGCCCCAGTTTCCCATTCCTCAACTCTCTTCTTTTCCTCCTGGGCCTGAGGCACAGCCCAGTGGCCTTCCTGCAAGAGAAGAGACTTATTGAATCGTGACTGTGAACTCCTTTTTGTAATTATGAGAGAGGGCGTTGATTATGTCGCGGCGTATCTAAAAGAGGTTATTTTGCCGCCTTTAGCTGTTGGGGCTCACCCATCCCCCCATTTTTAGGTGTGATTGGGGTTAGTTTAGGGCGAGTCACTTCCTGGTCAGGGTGGCCTCTTAACTTCCCTTTTGCTCCTCCTTCCTCAGGAAGTGATTTTGCTGTCACGACTCCTTGACGGGGAGAAAGGTCCCTAAGTGCTGTCCACCTTACTACACACTTCTTTTCTCACGTGCTATTTATTGCCTGTTCTCTATAATAAGTGTGTAAGCGTCAGGGCATTTGCTTCAGAGTTTGTACACCAGCCTTTTCCCCGTAGACACTCGGTTGATTGATTGTGTGTACATATACCTCGCCCTCCACCCCCCGCCGGGACCCCCGACCCCGGTCTTACATCCTTTCAACTGTAATTTTTGAAAACTAGTTTGCGGTTTCTTGTTAACAAATCAGTAATAGCCAATGGATTTTCTTAATCTCCCCAAGGTTTTGTATAACACGTAAATTTCACGTTAACACATTCAAGTCTGAACAAAGCATCCTGCCTTCTTTGATACTCCGCTGTGGAGTCTTGGATTATAGCTGGATTTGTCAGTGTGCAATTTGTGTATTTATTTCTTGAAAAATGTCTTAAATACAAAAGCATAATCTCAGGTGGAATAACTTTTTTTTCCTGACAGTTGCACACCTTTCATAACAGTTAGGCTTTTCAGTAAATACGTGATTTTAGTGCCGGTAGAAATTAGAATGACCTCACTAGGTAACTTGTTATAGTACAAGAATTACGTCTTCTGTTTCCCATTGTGGCTATTACGAAATGTGCATCCTTGAGCGTTCTGTAGACCTGTCTTGGCTCTTTTTTAAATAAGAGATTGGGATGGGGGCGAGGACTGTATGATCCAGGAGTCTGATGTACAGAATAATTTGATATACCTACATGTGGCATGCCATTTCGAAATGGTGAAGAATGTGCTCTACACTTACCAGTCATTGAACAACACTTTCAGCGTTAGTTTTTCTCCTATTTAGAAACTGATTGTCATAAATGTGTAAGAGTTAGGAAAAAAAGACCTGTGAGCTTATGCTGGAAAGAAAACTGTAATAAAATGTTTATTCTGAAGTGAACAGTTATGATTCAAATAAGAATAAATTAGTCGGCCGGGCGCGGTGGCTCACGCCTGTAATCCTAGCACTCTGGGAGGCCGAGGTGGGCGGATCATTCTGAGCTCAGGAGTTCGAGACCAGCCTGAGCAAGAGCGAGACCCCGACTCTACCAAAAATAGAAAGAAATTAATT
>CAUYSK010095161.1:0-45356 GCA_963575035.1 Avahi laniger
ATTAGCCGGGCATGGTGGCGCGTGCCTGTAGTCCCAGCTACTCGGGAGGCTGAGGCAGAAGGATTGCTTGAGCCCAGGAGTTTGAGGTTGCTGTGAGCTAGGCTGACGCCACGGCACTCTAGCCCGGGCAACAGAGTGAGATTCTGTCTCAAAAAAAAAACTACGGATCCAGGAAGCTCAATAAACAGCAGGTAGGATAAATTTCAAAAAACTGTACTTAGGCACGTCATAGTCAAGCTGCAGAAAATCAAAGATAGAGAAAATCCTTGAAGGAAGCCAGAATAAATTTTTAAAAATCTTATCTATAGAGGAGCAAGGATAAAAATTACATTGGACTTCTTAGAAACCATTCACAAAAAAGAGAGAGTTGAGTGAAATATTGAAAGTACTGAGAGGAAAGAAACCCCATCAATCTAGAATTCCATGTTCTGCCAAATTATCCTCAAAAGTAAAGAAAAAATACAGACTTTCCAGACAAACAAAAATTGAGGGAATTGTTGCCAGTAGGCCCACCTTGCAAGAAATGTTAAAAGAAATTCTTCAGAGGGAAGGAAAATGATACAGAAACTCAGATCTCCATAAAAAAAGGAGGAGCATCACAGAGAAGGAATAAATGAAAGTCAGAACATAACTTTTTATTTTTTCTCATTTTTAATTGATGTAACAGATAACAGTATTTAAAATAATAGCAGCCACATATTCAATGATTATGGTTTACGGGCAGGTGAAATGAAACAGCAACGATACAGGGGGTGGGAAGGAGGAATGAGGAATGCTTTGTTATTATAAGATGCTCGCACTACACATGAAACTGTGTAGTGTTCTTTGAAAATGGAGTTGGATTAGTTGCAAATGTATATTGCAAAGCTCAGGGCAACCACTAAACAAAGCAAAAGCAAAAAAAAAAATGATAATGATATGTTAAGAAAGAAGAGAACATGGAATCATATAAAATGCTCAATTAAAGCCACAAAAGGCAGAAAAAGATTGAAAGGCAACACTAAGCACGGGACGATAGGAAACAGTGACAAATATAAAACAAATGCATGTCCATGTAGATCTCAACTCTACCTAACACCATTTACAAAAACGAACTCAAAATGAACCATATATCTAAATACAAAAAGCTAAAATTACAAAACATTTAGAAGAAAACTTCAGAGAAAATATTTTGCAACCTTGTTGGCAGACAAAGATTCTTTAAATGAGTCATAAAAAGCACTAACCGTACAAACTGAAACTGACCAATTATAATAGATATCTACTCTTCAAAAGATGCCATTAAGAAAGTGAAAAGGCAAGCCACCAACTGAGGAAAAATTCTTGTAACACAAATATCTGACAAAGGACTTGTGTCAAGAATTTATATGAAGAACCCTTACAACTCAGTAAGAAGAAGACAAACCACCAATAAAACAGGGCAGACGATTCAAACAGATCTTTTGCCAAAAAAAGACGTATGCATATAAGAGGCTCAACATTTTCAACATTGTTAGTTGTCACGGAATTATAAATTAAAACTACAAACAGTTACCATTACATATTCACCAGAATAGCTCAAAGTTAAGACTGACGAAACCAAGTGTTGACAAGACATAGAACAAGTGGAACTCTCATATGTTCCTGGTGGCTAAAATTGTACAAATACTTTGGAAAAGAATTTGGTAGTTTCTTATAAAGTAAGACATCTACTTACCATACAACTCCACAATTCCACTGCTAGGCATTGACCCAAGAGAAATGAAAACATGTTCATCCAAAGACTCGCACATGAGCTGCAAATTTTTATTGATAAAATCCTAAAAGTGGAAACAGCCCAAGTGTATACCAATTGGTGAGCAGATAAACAAACTGTGGTATGTCCATTCTTTGGAAAAGTGCTCCGTAATAAAAAGGGCCAAACTAATCATGCATCATACAACACGGATGTATCTACACAAAAGAGGGCATACTGTCTAATTCCATTTATAGGAAGTTCTAGAATGCACAAAACTTATCTGTATTGGTAGAAATCGAATCAGATGTCTGGGGCAGGGACAGGATTGACTGGAAAGAAGCATGAGGAAATTTCGAGGGGTAACGGAAATATGTGATATCTCAAGTGCAGAGGTGTTTATAACACTGTATACATCTGTCAAAACTCATTGAAGTGTGCAATTAGAATGGGTGCATTTTGCAAATCATTCCTCAATAATGCTGACTTTTTTTAAAAAAAGAAAGGGTTGGAAGAAGAAATGCAGTGCTGGGGGGGAAGGGCTGCGAGGCAGGAGGTTGGGGCCCGGAGACTGCAGGAGACCCTCCAAAGGGTTCCAGTGCCACTCAAAAACTGCCCTTGCTATTCAAAGCTGTCCTCATGGGTCCCTGGGGCTGCCTTTAGCATAGGAAGCCCATGGAAACAAGGCTGGAATCACAGGACTCGAAGACCTGATCCCTTTGTGGTTTTTTACTTTCAGTTCAATGCAGCAATTATTTATTGAGCACCTACTATATACCATCTCCTCTGTGCCAGGAGAGTAATTCACATCATCTCTTATAAACTCTGAAGTCAGACTTCCTCAATTCCAACCCCGGCTCCTGACAAAATAGCCAGATGGCCTTGCCCAAGTTCCTCCACTTGCCTCAATATCCTTCTCTGTAAAGCAGCGATAATAACCAGGTCTCCTAGCAGGCTTGTCATAGGGATTAAACGAGGTGGTTCTTGTAC
Source organism: Avahi laniger (assembly GCA_963575035.1). Lineage (NCBI taxonomy): Eukaryota > Metazoa > Chordata > Mammalia > Primates > Indriidae > Avahi > Avahi laniger. The sequence goes on from CAUYSK010095161.1 coordinate 2,705, forward strand.
AGCGCTTGGCTGTGACAATCTACAAATATTGGCAATTGTAGTGTCGTGGTCACAGTTTCAGAAGCCCTTTCCCTGCGCATCTGCACTCGCTCCACAGGACTCCAAGCACCCAGCAGTCAGGACCACGCTGTCCTCGCCTCCTCCTGGACGGGAGGTCGGGAGGTGGTCCTCCGCCCCCCTGCGCCTCCACTTCCACCGTGGGCATCGCGCTGACGCGCCCTCGCGAGGCGTGAGGATTAAAGGAGCTAACGGAAGTGAAGTGCTCGGCTCAGTGCCTGGCACTTTGTAAGTGTTCAAGAAATGCTGACTATTCCTCCTCTTTGTGTGACCATCTCATTTTAGTAAAGAAAACTGAAGCCGATAGAGGCTGGACCAGTTGGCCCAGGTCACTCAGCAAGTCAGCCAGGAAGAGAATCCTGTCTCCTGGCTCAGATGAGAGCACATCTAACCAGAAGTCTGGTCAGTGTTCCCGTTTCCTCCCCGACACCACCCAAGGGCCTCCTAGGCACCGCCCTCCTCAAATGCCTTTGGATAAATAGGGAAAAGAAGGTCCTCCCCTGTCCCCTCCCCTACCCTCCCAAAATGGCGACTGGCTGGAGTCTCGGAAGATCCCAAGTGGCAGGTGGGCTTGGGAGAGTACATCTCTCCCCAGCTCTCCATGGGACATCGGTTGAAAGCTTGTCACGGACATGAAGGCTGCTACCAGGAGAGAAACTAAGGCAGACACACACATACGTGTACACATAGCCAAGGCCAGAAGCACACACAGTGGCCAGTAAGAAGTCACTCTAAATCCCTGTATTCTGAGAGAGAAACTTGAGCCCCTCTAGGGCTGGAAGCAGGAAGTACCAAGCAGGCTAGTGCCCTGTCTACACAGTGCCAGGCATTGCTGGGGTGGAGCGGGGTGGGTGGCTTCTGGAGCAGTGTCCAGGGGAGCAAATAGTTTGCAAGATGGTTCAACCCCCCCCCCGGGAGTTCTGCAGCTCAGGGCAGGGCCACCTTCCTGACACTGATCTCTCCATTCTCATACTCTACTGAGATGTCAGTGTGTCTGCTTTCTAAAGCAACTGAAACTGCTTAAGTACCACTTGAGAGCCAGGCAAAGGGCTGGGAGCTTTCTCAGAGAACCTAGCAGACGTGGGTTCCAGTCTGATTCCCAGGGTGGCCTCAGACAAATCACTGGGAATACAAGGTCAAAGGCGCAGGCCCAGGCCCCAAAGCAGGGCTCTTTGGTGGGTTGGTCAAACATGTAACTGTTACAGCAGGCCAGAGACTGTTACCCGCAAGAAGGGACAATGGCCAGTGGCCTGGGTTATCTAGAAAGGCTTCCCGGAGGAGGAGACTTTTGTGCTGGCCCTGTAGAACGAGTAGGAGAACACCAGGACTAGATGAGCAGGAGTCGTTTGGACCCGAGGGCACAGCGTGTGCTCGGGGACAAGGGCATGAAGGGTGGGGCACTGAAGCAGGCAAGCAGGGAGCTCGCAGAGTTGTTAGCTGGCTCAGGACAAGCCATGGCCAAGGACCCTGAGGGAGGCTGGGGGTCCCCTGTGGCAGCTCAGCTAAGCAGAGCCCCAACACCTGCTTCTCAGGACTCCAGGGAAACCAAGGCGGAGCAGGTGCACCCAGAGGCCAGGACACTGACCTCTCCTGCCCACAAACCAGGGGTTTCACTCTAGCCTTCTAGTCGCAGACCAAGTGCCACCTTCTCCAGGGAGCGATCCATGACTGCACCCCTAGACTCTCAGAACAGGAGGGGGCTGCAAAGAGACATTGCATGAAAGACCAAAACCAAAACATTTCATTTCATTCTTGGATGGATGAGGAGTTCATGAGAGAAAATGCTTCAGGAAGAAGCATCTTGCACAAGGCTGAGCCTTAGAGCTATGAGAGGCTCAATAAACTTAAGCGGCAGGACTATGGACACAGCTTGCGAGTGGAAGAGCCCAGGTGTCTTGTTTCTCCACACCTGCCTGCCTCCCAGGACCATATGACCACGGATGGGAAAACTGAGGCCCAGAGAGGGCAAGGGGCTATCCAAGGTCACACAGGCACCGTCAGAGCCCAGACCTGACCCCTCCCAGTGAGCCTTGGCCTGGGCCCTTGGGCATCACTCTGAGTCCCAGACCCAAGGGGAGGAGGAGCCTGGGCAGGGCCAGGGCTACATCTGCTGCCACCTTCGAGATTGAGACACAGCTTCGGTAGGTCCAGGGCAGGCTCTGCAGCTGTGGGAAGCTGGTGAGGAGGGCCGAAGTGTCTCCACACTGAGCAGAGGCCCTGGAGCCTGGCATGGCTGATGCTAAACTGAAGGAGGGATGCAGGGTGGGCCATGGGCACTGGGACCAAGAGGAGGGCTGCTTGGTGTCTCAGGGCATGGACTTGAGTCCTCCTTCACCTCCTAGCTGTGTGACTTGCCCAGTGTGGCCTTAGTTGTCCCACCTGCCCCCCAAGTGGGATGGTCAAGTCAAGAAGGCATTGAAAAGGCAAAAACCTGCAGAGGCTTTGACGTCAGCAAACCAGGGTTCTTTTTTTTTGAGACAGAGTCTCGCTCTGTCAGCCCAGCTAGAGTACAGTGGCATCAGCCTAGCTCACAGCATCCTCAGACTCCTGGGCTCAAGTGATCCTCCTGCCTCAGCCTCCCAAGTTGCTGGGACTACAGACACACACCACCACACGCAGTTGATTTTTCTATTTTTCGTGGAGACGAGGTCTTGCTCTTGCTCAGGCTGGTCTCGAATTCCTGAGCTCAAGCAATCCTCCTGCCTCGGCCTCTCAGAGTGCTAGGGTTACAGGTGTGAGCCACTGCACACAGCCAAAACCAGGATTCTTATCCCTGATCCATCAGTTCCCAGAAAGATGTCTTTGGATAAACACAAATTCTCTGAGCCTCAGTTTCCTCATCTGTCAAATGGAGCTAATAGTACTATTACCAGGCCAGGATGCTGTTCCAAAATGTACAAGTATAAGAAATATCACAGTCTTGGCAGGGCGTGGTGGCTCATGCATGTAATCCTAGCTCTCTAGGAGGCCAAAGTGGGTGGATGGTTTGAGCTCAGTAGTTTGAGATCAGTCTGAGCAAGAGTGAGACCCCGTCTCTATTAAAAATAGAAAGGAATTAGCTGGACAACTAAAAATATATATAGAAAAAATTAGCCGGGCATGGTGGCTCATGCCTGCAGTCCCAGCTACTCGGGAGGCTGAGTTAGTAGGCTCGCTTGAGCCCAGGAGTTTGAAGTTGCTGTGAGCTAGGCTGATGCCATGGCACTCACTCTAGCCTGGGTAACAGAGTGAGACTCTGTCTCAAAAAAAAAAAAAAAAAGAAATATCACAGTCTTGATTTTTCCTTAAAGAAACTTCATCTGACCATCCACCTCCACTATCGGGCTTTCATTCCAGCCTCACTCAGGAAGAGGGGAGGCTCCACAGTGCCTAGGAAGTAAGGCCAGAGACTTCGTTCTCCAGTCTTTCTTGGCCACCACTGAGGCCCTCGTGGTCTGAGACCAAGTGGCCCTGATGTCCTGTGGCGTCCTGCTTCGCCAGGCCAAGGTTAGAGCCAAGGCTAGGACTGGCCTCCCAGGCATGGCTGAGGCCCGGTCCCGCGCAGGCCAGGATCTCTGACAGTCCTGGGTCCTCTCTCACCTGCCTTTCTCCCCAGCCTGCGTCTCGTCCACTGCCAGCCCCCAGAGACTCCCCAGGGCCTCGCCTGTGGCATCTTGTCTGAGACGAGGAGAGAGCCCTGGACTGGGAGTGTTTCTGCTGCAGCCCCCGGAGCCCCTAGGTAAGGAAACAGGCTGGCAGGGGCAGCCAGTGCTACTACCTGTAAAAACCCTTCCGCACCGAACCCCCTCTGAGGGCGGGTGGGTGGTAAGTGGGTAGGCGAAGCCCAGCTCCGTGTCAGGGCTGCTGTGAAGACAAGGTGAGAACCATACGTGGGAACAGATGCAGGGCTGACGAGCAGCGTCCCTTCTCTTGTGCGAGAGACTCTGCCCTGGCTGGAAATAGAGTAAGGAGGCCTAGCTCTCACCCCAGGCCTTAGTTTACCTATCTGGGAAACGGGTATAATGGCCACAGAGTGAACGGTGAGACTCAGACGTTACCCCCTGCCATCAAAGACCCTTTTGGAGAATAAGGTGGGCCCACTCTCCATCCCTTTCATCCAACAACTTTGGAAAAAGGGGGCCTCTTCGACTGCTGTGGGTTATCCCCAGAGAAACCCAGTGCAGGCCACAAAGGACAGTTCATTTTTAAGAATGCCTGTGACATGTCAGGGGGACACGGGAGAGGAATTGCTCACTGTACCAAAAAGGTGCATCACTCGCTCCTGTCACAGAAGGATGTGGCCCTCCGAGTCCCCTGACGTCACGAGCTGCCTGCCCTTGCCAGCACTCCTGGGGGCACTGGGACAGCTGGGCCTGGGGAGGAGGAGGAGGCTCCCAGAGCACATCTGGTGCTGAGGAGTCCAAGGTCCCAGGTGTCTCTCTGGGCAGGAGCCTGGGCTAGCCGCGGGGACGGCCTGGCCTCCATGATCCTTGCTCCTGGTGGAAGATGGGTCAGCCTATTTTTCTGGAAAGGAAGTCAAAGTCCTCTTCAACGGCCTTTCAGCCTCACCTCTCCCTGTTCGCCCTCACCACTCTGCTGCCTACAGGATCTCAATCCAAGCTCTCGTTCCTCACACACCTTCATTAGCTCCCCATTCCCTTGGTCAGTGTCCCTAACCCGGCTGATGACTAGAACTCCCTGAAGCCCCTGTTAAGCACACAGCAGCCCCAGCCCCTGCCTCATGGCCTCCAAACACCACCAGCTCTCGAAGACTTCTCACTGCTTCTCATTTGGCAGTTAAGGCATCTGATGCTCAGAGAGGCCAAGTGACTTGCTCAAGGTCACACAGCCAGAGGACTTGAAATTCAGATCCAGCTCACAAAGCCCACAGTACTCATACCCTATCTACAGAGGGGCCAAGGCCCCAGGACAGAGGCTTTGGGAAGCTGTGTTCCTTGGCTGGGCAGAGCCAGGCCCTTGTGTGGGCAGGGACAACGGCAGCGAAGGAAGGAGGAGGTTGAATGATGAGCTTTGAAGACAGCAGCCCAGAGCGGGCGCACCGTAGGTGTGGACTCCTCATTCCTTGCCTTTGCACGGGATCCAGGCGCCCCGAGTTGTGAGTGCAGCCTCCACCAACCCCAACCCCAGCAGGCCCCAGCTGTTGCCCACGGCACGGCTTTGCAGCACGGCCCCGTAAACAACCCCTCACCCTCCTCCCCAAAAAGAAACTTTAAAAAGCATCAGAAATAAACATCTCTGTGTGCTGCATGTGTCGGTGACAGGAAAAGCAGCAGCATCACTTCAGAGAGGAAAGGGCCACCCGGCGGCGGGGGCGGGCCCGGCAGAGGCAGCCAGGGGAGAGGAGGCGCAGAAGTAAGATCTGATAAGGGCGCCCTGCTAGTGTGCACCCCCCAGCCCCCTCCAACCGCGGGGCTTGGGGCGGGAGTCTGGGGTGGCCCAGCGTGGCGCTCAGGGCACAGGTTCCAAGGGCCAGCAAGGCCCCCGTCTCCTGGAGCCGGCCGTTTCCCAGGTGTCGCCTACGCTGGGCTCTGTCCCAGGGAAATAACGGGCCTGGGCCCAGGAACTAGCTGGAGGCTCAAAGGCTGGTGGTTCCCTTCTCAGCTCTGACATCCCTGTGGCCTTGGGCCAGTCTCTGCCCCTCTGGGCCTCAGTGTCCCCCACGTGAGAGTGTTGGCCATCCATGGTGATGCCATCAGGACATGGTGCTGGGCTGGGAATCTGGAGGTCGAAGGTCGTGGGCTCATGCTGCGGCTCTGAACAAGCAGCTTCAGTTAGGGTGACCAAGGCTGTCCCGGCTTAGACTGAAACCCCCAGGCCTGTGCAGACTGTGCCAGGCGGGCCACCCTTTACCCTCCTGGCTGAGATTTCCTCTCATGGGACTCTAGCGGTCTTTCCCGCTCAGGCATGGCTCTCTCCACGACTGAGGGCCGGGCCTGCCCTCTTGGATGGAGAGGAGAGATTGGACATGAACCTTTCCTGGGGAGCCCAGAGACCGGACCCAGACATGGAGCAGAGCCAGGCGCTGGGGCAGGGGCCAGAGGCTTGTGGGGCGTGGTCTCAAGGGCCTGCCCTCCACAGGAGGAGTCTGAGAAGCAGAGCAGGGAACAGCGTTCCAGTGGAAACAACAGCTTAGGCAAAGGCTGAGAGGCAGACGATGGTGTCCACGATGCCAAGCCCTGTTCCGGACACTCAGCTGGACGTCAGGGCCCCAAATGGGCCTCACAGTTGAATTTCTAAATCTACTGTCTCCATCCTCTGAATTCCCCTGGCTGTGTCCACCGCCAAACAATTTGCATGTAAACAAACACATAAAAAAGCAAAACTAGTTTTTTTTTGTTTTTTCACATGAAGATAGATTTTTCGCAGAAATTAAAAGCCCCCAAGGGGGGCTATGTGTGCCTCCCATGCTTCCCTGTCTCTCTGCAGAGCACCCCAGAGAGAACAACTGGGGGCCTAGTGCAGGGGGCCTGCCCAAGACATCCCTGGCCCACCCACACCTGAGGGTTCAGGGTGGCTTCTCCTGGCACTGCCCATGGGCTGAACCTCACCCCCTCAAATCAGCTTACCTACCACTTCACGTGCCCAAGAGGCCTTGTCCACAGGCCTCTACTTCGTAGCTGGGCTGCCCTAAACAAGTTACTTACCCTCTCTGAGTCTCAGTTACCTTATCTGCTAAAGGAGGGTTATGTGAGGACTCCTCCCTACCAGCAAGTAATCACTTCTGCAGCAGACACCAGCCGGGTGTCCTCTGATTCAATTGAGTGTAGACGCTGTCTACCTGGAGGTAGCATTGATCACACAGGCTAAGGGCTCAGTCCCACAAGACCGGCCCCCACTTCCAAGGTCCATCACAAACCCCAGGTTTGTGCTTCTGACCGACCAGCTATAAATCAGGGACCCCCTCCTTGGGTTCAATTAATTAGCTAGAGTGGCTCACAGAACTCAGAGAAACACTTACTTATATTTACTGGTTTCTTTTTTTTTTTTTTGAGACAGAGTCTCACTTTGTTGCCCTGAGTGCTGTGGCTTCAGCTGCCAACCTAGCTCACTGCAACCTCAAATTCTTGGGCTCAAGTGATCCTCCTGCCTCAGCCTCCCAAGCCACCATGCCCGGCTGATTTTTCTATTTTTAGAGGAGACAGGGCTCTCGCTCTTGCTCAGGCTGGTCTCGAACTCCTGAGCTCAAGGATGCTCCTGCCTTGGCCTCCCAGAGTGCTAGGATTACAGGTGTGAGCCACCGTGCCCCACCTATTTACTGGTTTATTATAAAGAGTAAAGGGCATTTTAAAGGATACAAAGAAACAGCCAGACGAGGAGATGCACCGGGGGAGGTCTGGAAGGAGTTCGGAGCTTCCATGCCCTCCGTGGGCACCACTCCATCCAGGAACCTCCAAGTGGTCAGCTATCCAGAAGTTCCTTACACCTAGTCTTTTGGGGTTTTATGGAAGCTTCATTAGGTAGGCATGATTGATTGAGTTATGGGCCATTGGTGTCAACTCAACCTTCAGCCCTTCTCCCCTGGAGCCTGGCGAGTGGGGCTGAAGCCCAACCCTCTAATCCTTCCTTGGTCTTTCTGGTGACCATTCCCTGCCACTTCCCAAGCTGCCTGGGGGCTGCCAGCCCTCAGTCAACTCATTAGCATACAAAAGGCACTTATCACTTTGGAGATTCCAAGGATTTTAGGAGTTCTAGACCAGGAAATGGAGGAGGTACAAATACAGGTATCAGGAGAGTAATGTAGGTGCCATGGACGGTCTGGAGCATGCCATGGGCTGGGGCGTGGGGAGGCTACTCCAGGAAGCCCAGCAAACACACTTCTGACCCTGTTCTGGACACTACAAGGCCCCAGATGCCCCAGAAAGGCATCAAGAGGCTGGTGAACCGCTGGCCTTCCTCCTGCACTGGGAGGAGGGAAGGGGCTGCCGAGAATGGGGGCAGCGGCTTCCTCCCCAAGCAATTGCTGAGCTCCTCCAGCCTCCTTCCAGGCAGGCTCACAGGACGGGGTTCCACCTTCTCCATACCCGTACTGGCCTGCTCGCTCTCTTCTCTCAGGGACCCTATGGAAGGTCTTGGTGTTCCCATTGCTTTAATCAGTAAACTGAGACCTGGCGCAGAGCCAAGGCCACTTGACCCGTATCTCACCATGTAAAGCGATGCAAGCCCCGGAACCGGGTCTCACTGAGAGGTCTGGGTTCTCTCCACTGCATGCAAAGGAACCCAAAGCAAAAGCCCTTGGCAAGAAAGAGGTCTTTGGGAGCCACCCAGGTTCCTGGGCAGGGGGTGGCATGATTAGGGGGGTCATGCTGGGTCAGACCACCGTGAGGCTCGGAGGGGGCCAGGGAGGACAGAGGAGGAGCGGGTTGGGGTGGGAGGGCATCTGGAAGGTGCTCACAAGCCTTCCCAGCTCACTGCCAGCTTTCACCTTCCAGCATGAGGTACGGTGGGCCCTCTGCCCCAGGCGGTAGCAGCCGGCGGGTCAGAGACAGCCGGGCGACTCCCCCAGCTCGAGGCGAGCCATGAGCCCGCCACGGGGCTGTGCCCGCTCCCCGCCACACGCCAGGCTCCTGCGCCCACCGCTTCTTTCCAGGCCGATTCCCCATGCCAGCTTGATGAACAACGTAATAAAGGGGGCAATCACATTATTCCTGAATGCATTTTAATAAAAATCAAATAAAAGCAATTATGTGAATTTCCAAGAGGATCACCTCTCCTCCTTTCCCCGAGGTAGGAAACGGAATGAATTCAGGAAATCATTAAAATCAGAAACCCGAGCCGTGTGTGCCACTGGCTGCCACACAAAGGCAGCAGGGAAACCCAGTCCCCGGCGTCCCCGGCGGCAGCGCTGGTGCCTTTCTTAGCTCTTTGAGTGGAAATTCCACCTATGGGTGAAGAAGGGTAATTAAGGGCCAGGAGAGAGGCTTTGGATCCAGGCTGCCTTTGCCCCTGCTGAACAAACTTCCCGGCTTCAAAGTGGCCTCAGACTCCCCGAGTGAGAGCTCTCCAACCTGGCAGCTTGGGGCCTGGCAGGAAGCGCAAGTACAGGGCTCGGGAGAGGGTCCCCGCATGAACACAGCTCTCCCTTGTGTGGGGGGACCTGCAGCTCACTGCCTGACTGGACGCCAGAATGCTGGGTCTGGGTGCACAAGGACAGGGACCCACTGAGAGTCAAGAGGTACCTCTTCCTCCCTCCCAGCATCCCCCAAAAGAGGCTCAAGCTTTGTGATGGGCAAGGCCCTTCTGATGTCCCACTGGTCACTCTTGCCCCATGTGACCTGGGATTTGTGTGCTCATTTGGGCCTGAGGCTGTTGCAGCCAGAGTGGGCCAGTGACATGCCCAAAGCCACCCAGCTGGTGAGGCAATGCCAGGACAGGAACTCAGGTTCTCCCAGGGCCACGAGGCAGGCCCAAATGCCGGTGGTCTGGACATGATGTGGCTTGGCCACACACGGCACTTATGAGAACAAGCACTGACCAACTGCCACTTCCTGGACCCTGGCCTGAGCCAACACCATTGTCTCCAAACACCGTGAAGTGAGTATGTTCATCGTCTCCGTACAGTTAGGGCTAAGATTCATCGAGGTGAAGCCTCCTGCCCACAGCCCCCCAGCTAGAAGCGAGAAATCCTGGACTCTGCCCTGGGCTGCCAGAGACCACAGACTCTAAGTGCCAAGCCACAGTGCCGTCCTTGTCACAGAAAGAAGCCTTTGCTCAGGGCCTCCCAGGTTGCATTTGGGTGTGGGGCAAAGGAAGGGCAGGGATCCTCCAGCCCCCATATTCACTCTACTAACCCATGTCACCTGCCACCTGAAGGGTAGGCCAATGGTGGCTCTCTCAGCCACCAGGGTCCTCATGCTCAGATTGGGGAGTGAGCAGTGGGGGGGGTGGGCAGGAAATCTGACAGCTACAGGTCCCCTTTTGGGGCATCCTGAGCTAAAGGAAAAACTGGGTCTGGGAGGCAGAGGGCCAGCACTTGCTCTGTGTGTCCTTAGGCAATTCGCATCACCTCTCTGGTTGCATGCCCTGGAGGGAGCGGCGACCCAGACTCCAGTTCGGACCTTGGGTGGTGTCCTCCCACATTGTCCAGTCTGAACTCAGCTCAGAGCTACTCTGAATCCCTGCAGCTCAGGCGCCCTCCTACAGGACGATCCAGGAAATGTCCCCCCAAAAGTGCGGTTTCCATCACAGGGAAAGGAGAGTAACAGGGAAGCTTCTGGAGGGGTCCCTCCCAATGCCAGTTTTCTCTTGGAAGTAGAGGTTGCTAGGTGGCCAGGTCCCAGCTGGCACTCAGGATGGAGAATTGAGCACCGGCCACAGGGCTGCTGGTCTCACTATCTCATCCCCAGGGGCGACTCGAGGCCCTCTCTGGCCTTGGGACCTCAGCGTTTCCTGGCTTACAAATAGTCTTTTATATGTACGAGGTGTAATGTAATAAAAACTTTAATCTGGGAGGTAGAGGCAGTGGTGCCTGGGCTTTGGGGCTGGTGTGCGGGGCACCTGGGCCGGAAGACAGAACAGGCGCCCTCAGTCATTCCTGTCCCCTCGGGCGCCTGCCGTGCACCGTGTGATGTTCGGAGAGAACACAGGCCTGTCTGGGAACGGGAGTTGAAAGCGGAAAAGGCAGCGCCCTTGCATGCTCCTCAGGGCCTGTGGACTGGGTTACCCTGGCCGGGCTATGCACACGTGTAAGGACATGTGCGAATGTGTGCGTTCCCGCGACCACACCCACCGACCTGGATATGTGTCTCGAATGCTCACACATCAGCATAGCAGGTGGGTAAACGGCAGCCACGAGCCCCAGGCAGTCTCCCCCCAGACTTGCCTCCAAATCCCCAGTCCAGAGAGGTCTTGGAGCAAACTGGTTAGGATGCTAGAGGTCCAGGCCCCTGGGGTTCCACAGGGATGTCCACCTGCTATCACCTGCACTCAGATTCTGTCCTGGTCACTCTGGGAGCATCCACTGCAGGTGTGACCCTCAGCTATGCAGGGGTCTGGGGGGAAGGCTGCTTCTTCTGCCCTGGGGTAGGGCTGATAGAGGGACGGCTGAGGACAGGGGAGAGTAGGGCAGACCCAGCTGGGGCTGCGGGTGAGGGGAAAGGGGACACAGGGAGGGCATCCCCAAAATGAAACCCTGGAGTCAGGCCTGGAAGAAGGAGCCGGTTCCCCCAGCAGTCTATGTGGGAAGGGAATTCCAGGTGGAGGGAATAGCGTACGGAGAGGCACGGCAGCGCGCCTTGTTCAGAGAACACCCAGCAGCCAGGGACCCCACCCTCCTCCTGCTGGCTGCACCAGGAAGAAGTGTCCTGTTTCAGATCACTCGCTGGAGTCGGGGGCCGAACGGGGCACCCACAGCACATGGGGTGCAAGTTGCTTTCACCCGTTTCCCTTGAAGGAAGGCACTGCCCCTAGGAATGAAGCGTAGAATTCAACGTCTCAAAAGCGCAGCTAGCACAGGGGCCCCCCACACAGGTGCTCAGACTGATTGTTAAAAAGAAGTAATTAATCGGACAGTGGTTCCCCCTGGGAGCTAGGGGGCTGGGGTGGGCAGAGCTTCACCAGTGTCCGTAACACTCTAGTTCTTAAGTAGAGTGGGCATGAGCATTCATTTTAATGTTTCATGGCTTATGGTCTTTTATATGCATGAAATATCATGCAATAAAAACTTTAATTGTGTTTATGCCCAAGTTTACGGGGTTGTTCCAAGGCCCAGTTGGCCGGGATGCCTCTGTGTGATTACCTGAGCTTGGCATCCTCACTGGTCTGGGGCAGGTAGGGGCCTGGGCTCTTGTTCCAGCTCCACTGGGTCCACAGAAGATTCTAGTCCTTCCCAGGACAAGACCGGGTGCGCACAGGAAGGTAGCGGATGAATGCCCAGCCAACTCCCTGTGTGGGCTCAGGCATGTCCCCTCTCCTGTCTGGGTCTCAGCGTCCCCCGCCCCGTACAGTGAGGGGCCCTGGTCAGTTGGCATGGGTTTGGCCAGATTTCACCACTCATTTAATAGTTACGTGGAACAGTGTCCCCACCTGTAAAGTGGGACTAATGACAGAGTTGCTGAGGATCATATGAGACGATTTGTGTTAAGGCACAGTCCCTGGCATGCAGTGGATACTCTATAAGTGCTAGTTTAAAATGAAAATCACCATACAAAGACCCTCTGTGGAAACAGGGAGGGATTGGAGGTTGGAAAGTCTGTGCTCCTGGCCTGGCCCTACTCCTCGCTGGCCAGAAGTGGGATCCTTTCATCCCTGGGCCTCACTCAACTCCAGTGCAGAGTGGGAACACCAGAGCCCCGTCCCTGGGGAGGAGAGGGTCGGGCAGGGAGAGAGAGAACAGAGAAAATTCTGGCAAAGGAGACTGTGTCGCAAATGTCAGGTCAGTAACCAGGGGTATAATCCCCAAGACCCCTCCTGGGGGCTAAACCTCAATCTGCCACATGGGGGGATATTCCTATAAGCCCCCACCACACACCTGAGGCCCAGTTCTTCCAGAAGGTGACAGAGCAACAGGGCCCTGCAATAAGAAGGGATCCACACATTCTGGAGCCCTGGGCTGGAATTGGGGTGGGGGTGTCTGCAGAAGCAGGAGCCTGGGCACGGGCATGGCGGGGGGACGGGACCTGCAGTGCAAGTCCGCAGACCCCGCCACGTCATTTCAGGTGCGCAGGAGCCTGCGTGGATGTGTAGCTGTGTCTGTCGTCATGAGAAAAGTGAGTGCTTGAGTGTGAGTCTGAGGCTCAAAGCCCACGTGTGCTGTGTGTGTGTGCGCGTGTGTGTTTGCGCGCAGCAGGGTGGGCTCGGTGCCCGCACGTGTTTGTGGCTCTGAATCTAAGATTGAGTGTGAGCCTTGTGTGCACCTGCGACACTCTGAGAGACCGCGGTGTTGAGCGTGTGGACATACGGGCACTACAAACCGCGGGCCTTGAGCTACCTGAGAACTGCAACACGAGAAGGGAGGCGTGTGCGTGGGACTCAGAATTGTCGTATTTCCCAGAAAGAAATGGCCGGAAGGAGGTCCAGACCATCCCGTCTCAGGCCCTCCTTCCAGGCTCCACAGCTGTCCCTGCCTCTCAGGCTTCACCTTCCCTGCCATGGAAACTGCGGGACCAACCGGCTTAACCTCTCTGTGCCTCAGTTTCCTTATGTGAAATGAGGGTCCTGGTGGTGCGGCTGCGAAGCATTTAAGACGGCCTTGGCGCATGATGGATGCTCTCCGAGGATTTGTCAGCACAGTCAGTGCTACCTGGAATCGGACGCGGTCGGGCTGAACCGGGTTGGCTGGAGGAACAGGGTCTGGCCCAGCGCTGTCCTTGCAGGAGGCTGCGAGGAAGACTGCTTTAAGCTGGCAGTGCCAGGCAGCCTCCGACTGTGCTGGGAAACGGAGTACGAACCCCGAGGCACACCCAAGGCCAGCTTGGCAGACCTGGTGCTCCCTGGCCGTGCACGTGGATCTCCTCCCACCCCACCCCTCCTTCCAGCTTCCCATTCCCTCCCCACCAGGACCCCCCACCTTCCTTCCCCAGGAGTGTCAGACACGTCCACCACCCCCAACTGGTTCTAAAGGTCCACCCTTCATGCCCATTCTGCAAATGGGGAAACTGACTTCAGAATCATGGAGGGATGTGACCAGCAGAGCTTGACTCAGGAACCCAGGACTCTGGGGTCTCAGAGCAGCTGACGGAGAAGCAAAATGCCAATCTGGCCCCTAAAAGTAGATAGCTGGCTCTCAGCTCTTCAGGGTCTGCACTGGTTTTCAAAGCCCCCAGACAGTCCCCCCAGCCATTCCTGAATCCCAGGAACAGTTTCTGCCCCCTTCCGCTCATTGGAACAGGTGCAAATGTCTAGCCCGACACCTGGATGAACTCCTAACATACCTCTCCCATCCCTACTACGCCTTTGCTCCTGCTTTCTCTCTGCCTTGTCCATCTGGTCTAAATCCTCATTTGATAGCAAACGCCACCTCTTCCATGAAGCTTCCTCTGATTGCCTTATCCATTAGTGGCATCTCAGTCTTTAGATCCCCAGGGACCTGGAGACATTCCTCTCTTTAACAGTAACCACTTTACCTGTCGGGAGGCGCTAGAGTGCAGACCAGGGTCTTCTCCGCATCACCCCACAGGTCAGGGCTGGGATGTCCGAAGGCTGGGGTGCACCATGGGCACAGACAGACACACACAACACTCCGGAAGCCCCCGGGAGCGTTTGTACTGTGGCCACATAACATAACGTTCAATAGCTGAGGCTCCAGAGTGGACATTCGTGGATTCAAATCTCACCTCTCCCACTCGTTAGCTGTGTGACCCTAGGCTTGTTGTTTAACCTCTCTGTGCCTCAGATTGCTCATCTATTAATGGGAATAATAATAGTTCCAATGCCACAAGGTTGTTGTGAAGATGAAACAAGTGAACATATGTAAGTTCTTAAAACAATACCCAGTAGACAGTATTGCTATGTCTTTGTTATTGCTATTAATATTGCTACTATTACTGTTATTACCAGGAGACTACAAAGAGGCACTGGACACAATCTCTGTCCCTAAGAGGATGGGAGTCTAGACATGAACAGGAAATGGGGTTAACATTTCTAATCCCACTTATTGGTCAAAACCCCCCTGGAAGTAGTTACCACCGGCCCCATTTGACAGATAAGGAAACTGAGGCTCCTAAAGGCGGTGTGAGCTCCCCAGAGCTCACCCCCCTAAGTCATGGGGCTGAGTTTGAGGGCCAGGTCTTGCAGCTCCAAAGTCCACGCTCTTTCAACAGGCCTGTGCTGCCTCTCAGTCTGGCGGGGAGATAAGCCATGTACACAAATAGCTGTAATCCCAGGTAGAAAGTGATAAGTGCCAAACAGGGAGATAAAGGCTCAGGAGGGCTGGGGCGGCCCAGGAAGGGAAAGGGCGAGGCCAGGACAGGCTTCCAGAGCCAGCAGCGGCATCTGAGCACAGCCTTGAATATGGGCAGTCAGAGCGGGAGGGGCCGGTGAGGGCTCAGACATTGGTGCCCGAATCCACAGTACCTAGCACGGTGTCTGTCATGTCCCAGGGGCCCAATAAATACTTGTGAACAGAAGGAAGGAAGGAAGAGAGATAAAGAGGGAGAGAGAGGCAGAAGGGGAGTGTGGATAGACCCTAAGCCCACCAGGCCCAGGAGCAACAGTTGCCTCCAGTTCTCTGAAGAGCTTCATGGGGACCCCTTGTCCTATGACATCCTAGGGAATTAGCTCAGGGCTTTCAGGCCGGAGTGCCTGGCAGTCAGATGTTTTGCTCTATACCAGAAAGAACATCCCAGCAAGTAACACTGGACAAGGCCTCCCTACAGGGCAGGGGCCGTGGTGTGTCGGAGCCTGCTTGTACTGGCTCGGCATAGCCACCCTTTGATTCTCAGAAACCGTGCCAGCTGAGTGATGTTAAGTTGGCAGCTTGAAACTGGCCACGGTGGAGGTATTTATACCACGGAAATCGGCATCTACTACAAATCAGGTGTTCCCCACTTTGGAAAGCCAGTTGTTAAACATTTACCAGCACACCACTGGGCAGAGGTCCGCTCTGCCAGGGAGCAAGCTTCCCATCCCTTGAGGGTGCAAGCAAAGACAGTCACCTCTTGGGAAGAATGGGGCTAAGGGGTGTTTGCTTAGTGAGGGGCTCAGAACAGATGACCTCAGGAGTCTCTTTCTGGCTCTGAGAGCCTATGAAAAGTTGGGTTTAAGAAAAAACTAAATAAAGGTAATTATTCATGCCAGGAAATCATTAACCACTTGACCCAGAGGCTGGCAGTAGAACAGGCACCAGAGAAAACGTGAGAGGAGCCACATGCAGATTTTCCAGGTGGAAAACCTCATCCAAAGTCACACAGAGAGTTAGGAGCAACCCCAGGACTAGAACCAACATCTCTAGCCCCCTTGCCCAGAGCTCCTTGTAGGGCATGTGGCTGGGTCACTGCAAGGAGGAGGGGAGGGCGGGATACTTTCTGCACAAAGTCTGTTTGGTGTCTGCCACTGGAACGTAAGTTCTGTGGCAGCATAGACTGAATCCCTCTTGTTCACTGTTGGATACACAGTGCCTAGTTTTGTGCCTGGCATACAGCAAGTATACAATAAATATTTATTGAACGAATCGATGTGTCTGAGATCCTGTCTCCTGGCAGAATTTGGGGGGTGAGAATGCTATCTTCAGAGACCATCACCACCCGGCTTCCCATTCCTGCTTAGTGACATGGAACCAAGAGTCTAGGGTTCAAATCCCAACTCTGCCCCCTCCTGTATGACCTTGACCAAACCATTAGGCCTCCTGAACTCTCAGTTTATTCCTCTACGAAGCGGGTTGTGCAATCCCTGCCTGTTTCTTGAGGCTGCTGGCGCTCATGTGAGATGTAAAGTGCTTTTTACAAACTCTAAAGCGCTGTGCCCATAGGATGAAGAAAGCAGCTTGGAAAGCTGGCTCTGGTGGCCAGGCCAACCCAAGGGTTCCTGGTGGACACTGGATAGTGGCCTGGCTGCTGCTTGGGGTAACCTGGGTCAGACCAGCTCATAGCTTGGGGAGAGGGGGTTCGAGTGAGGACAGAGCTCAGGAAAGGCGCAGAGAGAGAGGATGAGAAGGGAGAGTTTGAGGAATCCTTTCCCTCCTAAGACCGAAGAGAGAAGGCAAACCAGCGACTTTCAAAAGTCTTTTTGACTGCGTAGAGCTGTTTATTGTGCCCCCATCCTCCCGCGTTAAGGCCTTCACTATTGGAAATGGCCTTAATGCATGAGCTGAGGACTGGCACCTGTCAAGTCAGGTGGGGGTGGGCTGGAAAACCCTCATCCGTCTTAGAATCAAACCAGTGTTTCAAATGATTTTGCAGGAGGGGTTTATGTAGCTCTCCCAGACAAGCATCCAAAGTCCCCTGCTGGTAGGGTGGAGGGACAGGCTGGCGGAGAGGGAGGCTCAGCTCACCCCAGGCTGTGAGTGGATAAGGAAAGAAAGCAGGGGGTGACAGCGCTCCTCCAGCCCTCCCAAGTGGCATCTGATTTCTGCAAAGAGGGTGAAGGCGGTAGGAGGCTCAGAGCCAGGGCCAGGGAGGCAGGTGGAGAGGGTGTCCATGGAGGGGGCTGCGACGTCAGCCGGGGCCCCCAGTGGAAAGCAAAATAGAAAGGCCCTGTGTCAGCAGCCAGGCCCCTGGGCGGCCGGGCTCCCGGCTCCATTCTGTTCGGCGAGATTCTGGTTGGCACCAGCTGCAGTCAGGAACAATGCCTAGATTTCTTTCTTTCTTCTTCTTCTTTTTTTTTCATTTTAATAGAGGGGGGAGAAGGACCAGATCCACTCATTGAACAGCTCAGCATCGTGGAGGCGTCTGGGACTGTGTGTCCTTGAAAAATAGCACAGTTGCGGGGGCCCCACAGCTGGCTGCAAGGTGCAAGAAGGCACGTCACACTGGGAGCCCTGGGTCCCAGCCCCGCTGCTGTCCCACACTTGCTGTGTGACCTTGGGCAGGCCCACGCCCTACTCTGGTCTGTTTCCCTACAGCCCCCACCAGAGCTTGCCTGCCAGGCCCCTCTGAACGCCAACTCCTCTTCTTCCCCCAAACTCTTAGAGCAGCATTTGGAGTGGGCAGTCCTTCCTGAGAGCCTGTGAGCCCCTGGAGGGCTGGGCCTGGTCATCCTTGTGTGCCCCCACCCCACCCCGGGCTCTGGACCCCCTGACAGCCCCTTGGGTGCCGCACTGGCCGATGGGGAGAGCAGTGAGCCATCCCATGACCTGTAGCCTCAAGAGGAGATGGGTGTGTAACATGTAACTCCCTAACCCATGAGGCACCATGCTGGGAAATGAAACTCTCCGTGCCTCAGTTTCCCCATCTGTAAAACAATAAGTTGATACTAACATTCAGCTCAGATGAGGATTAGAAGAGTTCATGGATATGAACTACTCAGTGCCTGGCACGTAGCAGCAACTTAACCAGTACAGACTACGGTGACGCTGACGCTGCAGGCAGCAACAGCAGCACATGGGGGTTGAGACAAGGTAGACGGCACATCTGGTAGCATATCAGGGTAGGCTTCTGTGTAGATGGCTGTAGACGTGGCCTTGAAGGCTGGGAGGGGTGCGTCCTAGGAGGCAGGAAGAGCATGAGCAAAAGCACGGAGGTGAGAGTATGCACATAATGCTGGCAATCCTGGAAGTCACCAGCGTGGCCACAGGACAAGGTCAAGGTAAGGGGGTCTGAACCTCGAGAAGGCCAGAAGACTGCAGGTCCAGGTGAGGAGGGGAGGTGCTGGGGGTCTGAGACCTTCTCCTACCCCCTCAGGGCACAGGGCTATCAGGGAGGAGGTGGGAGGCATAGTCCTCCTCTGGTCACTTGTCCTAGACACCCCATCAGTGCCGGATGTACTCGCTCCCAGATTGCCCCTTTGGAAGAGCACCGGTGCAGTGAGAGGCGCTGGGTGAGGAGTCCTGGCTCCTGTCCAGGCTCTGGCACTTCCCAGTGGTGCAGCCCTCAGAAAGCCACCCGCTCTCTTTGGGGCTCAGTTTAGTCACCTGTAAAAGGCCCTGAAGGGAGATGTTAGGCTCCTCATCAATCAGGGTCCTAAGTAGTCAATCCCTGACAGCTACCTCCCTGTATTTTCCTGTCTCTCCCCTACTAACGGGCCCCTCTGAAAGTGCTCCCAAGGCAGAGACCCCCACCCCCAAGCCCTAAAGTGGACTGTAGCCCAGTCCAAGGGCGAAAGGCTCAGGCATGCAGAATCCCAGGACAAATAGAGGCAAAAATGTCACTGGACAGCCCCTGTGCCCCCCACATTCTCTCACTTGGCAGATGGGGAAACAGAGGCACAGAGAGAAGCTGTGATGTGCTCAGGCCACACAGCAAGTCAGGCATCGGCGGGCTGGGCACATAGGTGTCCCAATCCCTGAGGCAGGCTCCCAGTCTGTTCTTGGGGGCCTCCCGTCAGAAGGAAGGGGTGGTGGAGCTGGGTCTCGAACCACAGGGCACGGCTGCATGATGAAAGGTGAGAAGGCAGCTTGCCTGGTGGAAGGGCTGTGCGGAGCCACGCCTGGGGGCTGGGAGGGCGTGGGCTCGGGGAATGGAGGGGCAACCAGACTGCAGTACAAGGAGGCGGCAGAGCAGGGGAGCCCAGTGGGCTGAAGGACATGGCTCCCCGATGCTAGACCCCACCACCACCCGCTACAGGCAGAGGGCTCAGGGCCGGACAGGGCCCAAATGCTTCCTGGCTTCACCACGGGTTGAGGACTAAATGTCCTCCCTGTTACCCCACAGCCACAGGAGGAGCCTTGATCAGTCCCTGGCAGATGGGTGAGTCTTTCTCCACCCCTAGGCACCTGGTAGGTCACTTTATCTGTGCCACAGCAGGGTGGTGAGATGGGGGCAAGCGCCCATTCTCAAGCTCAAGGCCCAGCCCAGACCTGAAGCCCCATTCTGGCCCCACTCGCTCAGCAGCTGTAAGGTCTCAGGCAGGTCACTTCACCTCTCTGAGCCTCTTTCCTCACTGGGGAATGTCACCTGGCTGGTGGAGAGGATGGAACCAGAGAATGTCTCCAAAGTACTTGGCCCGCAGTAGGCACTCAAGAAATGTGACTTCTCTCCCACCTCTCTAGTCCCAATTTTAGATGTTCCCTGACTTCCTTATGGGAAGGCAGCTGGAGAGGTAGGAACTCCCCCTCCCAACAAGTACCTGCACACTCCCAGCCCATTGAGGACTCCCTGGCCTAGGAGGCCATAGTCATCGCACCCTCCATAGGTCCTTCGCATCCCTAAGGGACCTCAAACTTCCCACCACCGCCTTCCTCTTGGCCTCCTGAATCCTAGGCCCAGGCCTAAGTAACGGCCCTCTCCCCCAATCTGTTGATGGCTCCCATAGGGCAGGGAAATTAGTACACTTGAGTCTGCTCTGAAGATGGGTCTGAGCTGGCCCCACACAGCTCTCGCCCTCCTTCCAGACACTGACGCTTTCTCTGGAGCCAGGTGATGTATGGATACGCACTGGCTAGGCAGGATGTATCTTCCACCTCTCGGTGGCTGGCACGGGAAGGCACCTTCCTCTCTGCCTCACTGCCAGACCTCCAGGCTCCGAGAGGCTGAGGCCAGAAGTAGGGCTTGGTCACATAATCCCCAAGGTGGCCTGATTGCCACCATGAGACCAGGCCCTTAGTTTTGAGAGGCCCAGAGAGAGAATGCAAACTTGCTCAGGGCCACACACAGATGCAGAGCTGGGGCTGGGGGGACAACAGGAAACTTTGTTAACAAGGGTCTGAGTTCCCTTCCTGACCGGCCTTGGGCCAGTCACTCACAGTCCAGTCTCCTCTGAAGCGGGGATGGTAATAGCATCTAACCCAAGGCAAGGTGAGAATGAAATAAGCTAATTGAATTCTCCATGTCCAGGAAGCCCTCACCGCAGTAGTCAGCACACAGTAGGCACTGAATAAGTCATAGCTTCTTCCAAGACCCCCGAGGTATCCAATCTGCCCAGTTATCTCCCTGTGGAAGATGAAGAGAAACAGCAAAGGCTCCAGAGTCCCAAGACTGGAGTCTAGGGACCCCAGGAGGCCTTTTCAGACTTGCTGCCATGTTTGCACTGAAGGGGACTTAAGTTTGCACTTAAGTTACCCCTGGTTCCTTGCTACAGAGAGTTGGGCCTGCTGGGCTCCTCTGTCCTCTGCAGCCACTTCATACTGGTGGGAGGAGGCAGGGGGTGGGATGAGGGATGGAGATAGGGGCTGCTGGACAGGAGACTTTCAACATGAGTGGTCATCCCTGAGGTCACCTGCATCCCCTACTTCCTGGAGGTGGCCATCCCTGGTTACTTACTGAGTGATTTGGACAGGAATGTTGACAGGGCCGGGTGTCCTGAACTAGGTGGTCATTAAGGCACAAGGACTGGGCTAATTGTTGGCTGGGGCTGGATTCTTGCATCCCAAGTCCTTAAACACTCAGAAACTCTGTGCTGGGATTTTGGACCTTGGGGTGGGGGTGGCTTTCTGGCTGTTGCAATGCTGTGGATTGCTGGGGGTGCGACCCCTGTGGTTATAGCCACCATTCAGCAAGCTGAATTCCCACCTTCCAAGCCTGAGTCAGGCCTTCAAGGGTTTCTCACCCTGCCCCCTTGTCCCCACCTGTGAATTTGGGCCACCCACAGGCTGAGGAGGGGCTCCCTCCCACTGGAATGTGCTGGGACCCAGACTCCCTAGTGTCCACAGAGGTCTGGAAGTGCTTTTATGCCACCTACCCTCCCCAGAGATGCTCAGCTGCCACCTGTGGTGGAGGTAGCTGCAGTGGTAACAGTTCATGTCCATGTGAACAGGTAGGAAGACTGAGGCCCCAAAGGAGCGCCTTCCCTTGCGCCTAGTGGCACAGGGAGGAAGAATTTCCCCTGGGAAAATCAAATAGGCTCCCGCCCCCGCTCCCACCTCCCACCCGGGTGGACCTGAGCTGCAGTTTTCTGAGCCCTCAGAGATTCCAGGCTGAGTTCACCGGCTGTCAGACTAGCAGAGCCTTGAGAATGAATTCAAAGCTGGCAAATGCATTTTTCCTCCTCTCCCTCGGTGATGGAAGGAGTGATCTCTCCGGCTCTGAAGGAGTTCAAGCTGAGGTCAGAGGAGCCCTCTGAAGCATGTTCTAAAATGGGGGTCTGTGGTCGGGGGCAGTGCTCCGGCCTGCTCCCGGGGTTGGCCCGGGGTCGGCGCAGATCACCGCCCACGAGGCCCAAGCGACTCGCAAGTCTGCGTGGCACGTCCGCACTCCCATGCGGGCCTCGTCAATCAGGTAGCGGCTCCGGCCAGGCCAGGGCATCTTCGGCCCGCGCCGGGCCTTGGGGGACACCCCTGCTCAGGCTGCCCCCCGGTGCTCGCCCCTCCATCGGTGTCATTGTTCTCTGACGTCACTCCACGGCCCCGCCCCTCGCCCCCACTCATCCTCCCCACCTCCGACACCCGGCGCCCGCGACCCTGCAGCCTCGGAAGCCCGGGCCGTGCAGAGCCCCCCCACCCCCGCAGCCTGGCCGGGGCTGCGCCCCCTTGCGCTCTCCCCAACTTGCCTTTGTTATTCCAGCTCCCTTCCTCGCTTCGCCTCCGACACTGCGGCGGCCTGCAAAACGTGGAGCGCGGAATCAACGCCACACCTGGAATTCTAAGCGGGCTCCGGGCCGAAGCCTCCCCCGCTTGCCCTGGGAGGGGAGTGCGTGCACGTGCGTGCGCGCGCGCGTGTCCAACGGGGGCTGAGAGGGCGTTGATCATGATTGGGACTGGGGCTGCCGAAAATCAGGGGTGGGGGGCTTTGAGGAAGGGGTGTGGAAGAGGAAGTGGGGGAGGGGGCGTGTTTGTATTTGTACATGAACGTGAGGATTTAGTGCACAGGGGAACGTTTTATGTTTTGTTTTTTGAGTGTATGTGGGGCTGTGTACAGCGATGTGTGTGTGCAATTGTATGTATGCTTGCTGTGGCCGTGTAAGCGGGGATATTTGTGAGTGAAAGTGTGAGTGTGGGGGGGCCGTTTGTGGGGGGGGGCGGTGAGCGTGTTTGCAATGCTGAGGGTAGGAGCGAATGTGTGTGCCGTTTGTGTAGGAGTTTCCGTGAGAGTAGCAGTGGACGTGAGCCAAAGTGGGCGCGCACTTGGATGCTCTCGGGGGTGGGTCTGCGAGGAGAACCCCAGAGTAGGCACACCCAACTGCGCCTAGAGAGTGCCATCGCTCTGCGCCACGCTTGGGGCAGTGCCTAGCCCGGGGCGGGGGGCTGGCCCCTGCTCTCTCTGGCCCCGTCCGGCCCGCGCACACGACGCCCCGAGTCTCCCCGCGGGGCCTTGGAGAATCCACGCGTCTCTCGACTGTGCAGAGTGCCGCGGACCAACTGTGCGCGCTGCACCCCTGCTCCCTCCCCAGCCGTAGGGGGTACCGAGCTTTAACCTCCCCCAACGTTGCCCTAAGTGGTGGTGGTGGGGTCCTCTTCTCGCCCTACTCGCCAGTCCCTGGGCTTTAGGAACAACCCCAAAGTCTCCTTCAGGGGAAGGTTTTGGAGATCTTGTTAGCAACGCGCTCGCCCCCAATTCGGGTACCTGACAGCGCCCGAGGCCCCGAGTGCACTCCAGGCGGGGGCGTGCGAGCACGCGGGGTGGGGGCACTCGGGTGAACCCGGTGATTTTGGTCTTTTTCCCAATGTGTTCCCTTCTTAAGCTCAGCGTTTCTCCGCTTCTCCAAACTTACCGGGGGTGGAGGAGTGCTGGGGGGGCGTTAGGGAGTAGCGAAGGGAGTGGGGAGAAAGAGGGAAGTGAGTGAACCGGCAGCGTATCCGGGAGAAGGTGACAAGGAGCTTTTTCCAAGAGAGGAAAAGCTTAGAGAGCGCAGGGACAGTGGAGCAGGGAAGAAAGAGGAAAAGAAGGGAAAGGAGAAGCGAGGGGCAGAACGAGGGGAGGCGAAAGGAAAGGGAAAGAGAGAGCGCGGCGAGAGCACGGAGAGCGCCAGCCAAGCCGAGCCCAGCAGAGCGCTGGCGGCGGCGGCGCTGCGCTCCGCTCCGGCCGTAATTCCGCGCCGGCTTTTGCGGGCGGCCGGCGGCGCGGGGCCCTTTGGAAATAGAATAGCCAATGTAATCTGACACTTCAACTTGCTCGGCTCCGGGCGAGTTGATTCACTTACTCACCCCCTAACGCCGAGTTCCTTTTCACTGTCTGTGGACATTAAAAAAGCGAGCGGCGGCGGCGGGCGCCTGGGAGAGCGAGCGGCCGGGCAACTGGCGGGCGAGCAGCGATCGGGCAGCCGAGCGAGCGAGCACCGCCGGCGCAGCGCGGTGGCCCCAGCCCCAGCCGGCGCGGAGAGGAGACGGAGCCGAGCCGATCTCGGCGCCCTCGCTGCGTTCCTCCCGGCCCGAGCCGGCGCTACCCGGCGGCGGCGGCGGCGGCGCGTCCTCCAGCGGCGGCGGCGGCGCTCGCAGCGCCCGGTAAGTTTGGGGCCATAACCAGGCGCCCACTGGCCCCGGGGCTTCTTCCTGCTCCCCGCTGACTCTCGGGGTGCAAGCGTGGGGTGCTGGGTGCTGGGGCTTTTCGCTTGAAGGGTCTGCCAGAGCGGGGCGATAGGCCGGCGGCTTGGGCTGCGCTCCGCTCCCCTTGGCGGCCGGGGGCGGAGGCCCAGGCGGCCGGCGAGCTTCGAGCTGCGCGGAGCCGGCTTGGGCTGCGCGCGGGGGCCGGAGTTCTTCGGGTGTGCGGGGCGTAAGTGCGGTGGTGCGCGCGCGGACCCGGTGCCCGCCTTCTGCCGGCGCTTCTCCAGCCCTCGCTCTGGACACTCGGGGGCCGGGCAGGACCGGGATTCGGAGGAGGGAAGGAAGGACCGGGAAAGGACCGCCTCGGTCTTCCTCGCCTCCTGTGGGGAGATGCGAAGTTGTGCGCCTGTGTGTGTACGAGAACCGCTGGGGAAGGCGCGGGATTTCAGGGTGGCAGGGGGTGGTGGAAGTTGTGCATCTGAATTTCCAGGGAAAACACACACTTTCGTAAACGGGAGGTGGAGGCGCGGTTAAGTTGTTTGTGTGGGAATTGCCCGGAGAAAGGCGGCGCGGTACACGCGAGGAACGCCGAGGTGTGTGGTTGTGTGTGGAGCTTCTTGTAGTGCCTCGGAAGCCCGAGGGGCGCTCAGGCCAACGCCTGGACGGGGCTGCCCCGGCCAGGAGGGGAGCCCAGAGGGAAGATGTGCGAGTGTGTGCGCGCGCGCGTTGCAAATACGAAAGTAATTTCCCCGGGTTCTTTCTTCCTCTCCGTCTCCGGCGGCGGTGGCCCCGGGGGAGTGGGAGGCCAGCCGGGACGGAGATTGGGGGCCCGGGCCGGAGCTGGAGCTGGGGTCGAGGGGGGAGGGTGGCGGGCTTCTTTCACATTCCTGGCGTTGGAGCTAGAGAGAAAACAGTGGGGAGCTCGGCTTCGGCGTCTGGGGCGCGGGCAGCGGGCGCGCGTCGCCCCCTCGCCGGGGACATCTGTCCAGGAAGCCGGCCGGGCGGGGAGAGGGCGCGGTGCTGAGGGCAGGCTCCCCGCCCCAGAGCGGTGGGGGAGCGGGCGAGGGGCGGCCGCCTTCCCGGCCATTGTGCGCCAGCAGATTTTCACGGGAGACTGCCCCGGAGCCGCCGGAGAAGGCCGGGAGCCGGCCTCAGCCCCGGGTTTAAAAGACACTCCAGGAATGTAAACAACCCGGGCGGGAGCGCGCCAGGGCAGCCGGCCCGGGCCCCCACCCCGCCCCGGGGGACTGCCTGTCGGCCGGGCCGCGCTGCCCTACCCCTCTACCTGCCGCAAACTTTTTCCTCCTCTGCCTTTCCTTCGCACCTCGCCCCTCCAGCGAGGCACAGAGCGACCGCCTTTCCAAGCAGGGGCCAACGGCGCCTGGCACCCGCGCCTGACCCGGGAGGCTGGGCCGCGCAGTGCCTGCTTCGGTGCCCGGAGCCCCGGCTGAGCCCGGGAGCCGCCGGCTTCCTGGGCAGGCAGTGCCTGAGTAACTGGGGTTCCGAGACTGCCCGCCCGCCTCCCTCCTCTCTCCCCCCCGCTGCTCCTTCCCCCGCTCGCTCTCCCCCTTCTCCTCTCCCCTGACTGCTTTTCCAATGCCCTGACATGAGGGAGGAAGATTTAACTTGGCAGCCCAAACAAATGTTCTCTCAGAGGTCCTCCAAGAAGCTGGCGGCTGCGCTGGCGGGGTGAGGGCACTGCTCGGCCAGCCTTTCCCTTCCCTCTGCTCTGCCGCGGACATTTGGAGCCCCCCGGGGGAACAGCCCTGGGCATGGGAGAGTAGGGCCCAACCCCGAAGATTTAAAAGGGCAGTGGGCAGCTGCCTATGGAAGTGCCTGGCTTGGCGCCGGGAGCAGAGGCGCTCGGAGCTGCCTCCTGGTGCCAAGGGTTTTCTGAAGGATTTTCTTGAGCAACAGTTTGTCTCCCTGCCGCAACCTGGGATCCGGGCCTGGTAGACCGGAGGGTTAACCAGTGCCCTCTCCTCCTCCCTTGTGGGTGTGAGGACAGGCTGGTTACATAGGGCAGGGCAGGAGGCCAGAGGCTGTTCCCAGAGGTGCCTGGGTTTGCTCATTGTTGTTTTTTGAAGGTACAGATAGAGCGGCCGGCGCTGGGGCTGGAGAACCGGGCAGCCTGGCTGCGGGTGAATTCCAGCCTGTCTTCCCTGGCGTTTGGATGGTCCCGCGAGTGTGAAAGCTGCTTGTGAGTGATCAGGGAAGTTTAGATGAGAGAGCAAGCCCCTCGCTTTCACTGTCCTGGCTGCTTTTTGAGGGGGTCCAGACTGGGGGGAATTCTGGCCCCTCACTTGGTGGCTCCTGGCCCTGGTGCAGAGGCCGGGTGGGTTTGTGAATACCCCAAGCCTCGCGCTGAACTTTCCCTCTTCAAGTTGAGGATGTTGAAACACCAGCATCGAACAAAAGACACATTGAAAGCTGTATCTGCTACCGAGCACGTGTGACTTCGGAGCCCAGGGAATGCATTTGGAGGGAGATGGTGTTTTCTTCTGAGTTTTATGATTTCAGTTGGGTTTTGTTTTCCCCCAAAGGACAGAAGCATCTCCTTGTCCCAAATCACGAGGTTATGAAGTGCTGTTTTCACATGTAAATCTCAAAAGTTTAGACTTCTGAGAGTTGGTGGCAGTGACTGGGGGTGGGGGCAGCAGGGAGTTTGCAAGAGTTGGCCTGGGCATTTCGGGTATGGCTCACTGAGAAGAATTAGGAATAAGAAATTGCTGGACTTATGGGAAACTTTGAATAAATAGCCTTGTCTATGCAGAAAAGGGTTGCTGGCTTCTTTGTGTGGACAAAATGTCCCTTTACCCTCCCGAGGAAAGGGGGGAGGAAGTGGACTCTCGTTCCACTCACAGCCAGGAGCAAAGTGAAGAAAGATCTAGAAACTGAGGGTCTGGCCACAGAACCAGTTTCTCTCTTTCTCTCTCTCAGACACACACACACACACACACACACACACACTCTTCCCTAGTGTATTGTCCCATCCCTGGCTCCCATAGATATGCCTCCAACATAAGACAGGTGTCCAGGGTTGACTCATTCCAGAAAATTGCAGGGGCAAGGACCCAGCTGAGAAGAGCTGCAAACTTCACTTTTTTTCCTGTTTTTTCCTGATTGGGGATGGGGGTGGGGAGGAGATTAAGGAAGGAAGACACTTTGAGGCCTGCCGTGTTCTGAGAGTTTAGTCACAAGAGTACCTGCATATGAAGCCATGGAGAAAGGGGGTCCAATGAGTGGCAGTGACCCTGGCCTCAGGGTAAAACGTGCTGTAAGAAATTTGGGCACCAGCAAGTTAATTTCCGGAAGCTTCTGTGGGTACTCAGTCATGGAACCAGGAAGCAGGGCCTGCCAGGTGGTGACTGGGTCCCCTACGTTTTTATTCATAACTTTGCTCCCAAGGGCCCTTGCCTGGCTCCTATCGCTGCCTCATCTTTATGAGGTTCCTGAGATTTTGTGTGGACAACAAAGGCCGGGCTGCCATAATTACCCCTACACCACTGCAGCCTGGCCTGGTGGCTGCTCTGACCTCTCAGCAGGACACAGTGCCCTCTGCCTGTGCCCTCTGAGGGGGGCCCTTTGTCCTCAAGATTCCCTGAGGATGGGGAGGCAGCAGTCTGCGTGGACTGTAAGCTCCAGGAGTGAGTCTGAGGTTGGGCTTTACCTTCAGAGAGGATGAAGGAGGCTGAGAAAACCAATCCCAGGCATAGGCTCCAGGGAGAGTCCAGAAACCTATCATGGTTATGTCGATCTTCCCGTTACATAAGGAGATGGTGGAGAGGAAGAAGGTGTCAGCTTGCTGGCCGCTTTGGGCCAGTAATTTTCCTCTGCTGGGCCTCAGTTTCCTGATCTGTAAAATGGGTCCAAGGGCAGAAGTCTTCCCATCCCACCTGGTTGCTGGGAGGATGAGGCAGATGTAAGCACAAGAACTCAGGGCATGTGTCCCTGCAAGACCTGGTAGGCTCTTGGTGCAGAATGGATAGAACACAAAGTAGTTGTATTGGAGGTGCTAGAAGCATTTTCTAGAAGCTGCTCTCTCATCAAATTCTACCACCCTGGCAGCTGATTGTCCAGCCTCAGCTTGCATGCCCCCCAGGACAGGGTGCTCACCACTTACAGGAAGCCTCAGCCTTCAGTGCATGTCTTCTGGAAATCCACAGCTCCTGACTTTCACTCTGGGCTTGAAGCACAGAGGGCTCTCCAGATCACAGACTCATTATTTTCTGAATGATCATGTGTTTAAGACCAGTGCCCAGGCAGGCCCTACTGACGTGGGGTAGGGGCCCCCCTTTGAATGGCTGCTTCCAGCCCTTAGTGGGAGTGACCTGTCGGGGGGTGGGGAAGGGCCTGCCCAAGGAGCTCCCTGTCATTTGCCTTTGCATGCCAGGCTTGTCTCTTGGCACTTTCTCTCCTTGCAGCTAGGCACAAGAAGGAAGGGGGTGCATAATGAGGGGCGGGGTCGGTCAGGGGCCCAGCTTTGATGCCACAGACGTTTACCGAGAGTCCACAGTGCGCAGCCTGTGCCCGTGTGAGACCTAGAGCTGTGCAAGGCGGTTCCTGCTCCTTAGGTGCTTACGGGCCAGTAAGGGCAGCAACATCAGTCCAAATAAATAATTAACCACTGCTGGCTGGCTGCCTGCCATGGGGCACATGATGACAGTAATAACCGCAGCCCCCCTCCTTTGTACAGTTGGTGGATTTAGAAGTATTCTCCAACTTTGTTTAACCCCAGTAACAGCAGTGTAAGCTAGTTACTGTTTGGAATTACTCCCATTAACAGGAAAACCAAGGTTCAGAGAGGTCAGACGACTTGTGGCAAGGCCAGGACTCAGCGTGAGGCTTATTGTGCCAGTGCTCTGTGCTGCCTCCTTCCCAGTCCGCTCAGCGAGAGCCCCGACCAGGCTGGGCACGGGTGCAGAAGTCGTGTGGACTCCAGTGGGGACTGAGGGAACGAGGCTGAGGAGGAGCTATTCCCAGGGAGGGCCACGGCTTTACCTCGTCTGTCCACCCTCCTCCATTTGGTAGCACACGGTCCATGCCCCTGCAGCTGCGCCCCTTTCTTTTAGCAGTGTCTGACAGCCAGAGCTTGCTCTGAACCCCAAATCCCGCCTTGACTGCCCCGGGCACACAGGTCTGTGCACGGCCTTCCTCCCCATCCCTGGCCCTGGAGCAGGAGGCAGAGGTATTTCCAGTCCCTGTGAGGCCCAAGGCTCTTCCCTGGGCTGCTGTCCTTTCTCCAGCCCCTCCTCTGGCTGAGTCAGTCCCCAGGCCTCCCTGTGGGGGGACTTTGGGTTCCTTCTGTCCTGTGCAGCCTGCAAAACCTCCTGGTTTTCTGGAGCTCAGCTGAGTGCTACCCTAGGACAAGGCTCCAGCTGCTGGGGCTCAGGGCAGGGAGCGGCCGGGCAGGCTGAGCTGGCACCTCCCTAGGAAGCCTGGCCCAGCCTGGCACACCTGTGCAGGTAACGACTGTAGCTCTGGAGGGCCCTGGCCCCGCCTGTCAGGCCCAGCTGCCGGGGTTACTGCAGGCTTGTGCTGGGGGAGGCCGGGGTGTCTGAGCTAATTAGATTTCTTGGATTTCAATGCTCCCCTAATCCTGTTAGCTGGGCTGTAATTGTAACCACTTGAAGGTTTTGGCTGTGGCAGGCTGTTGAGGACAGACGGTGTGGGGACTCTGCTCTGCCCCAGCCTTAGCCCCAGACAGCCGGCTGGGGACTGGGGAGTGCCTTCCCAGGTCTCCAGGGTAGGGGTCTGAGTGACGGTGGGTGTTGTGGTTGTCTATAGAATCTCAGCATCGCAAACTGTCAGAACAAACATCGCCCTCTGAGATCATCTGGCTCACGGTACAGATGGGGAAACTGAGGCCCACAGAGGAACAGAGATTGGCCCGGGCCCTCAGTGGTTGGTAGTGGCAGAGCATCAGGGACTTGTGGTCTGACTTTGTGATCTTTGCCTCTGGAGCCTTCAGGGCAAGTCTGGCTGGAATCCCCAGAGATTTCTATCACCAGACATAGGGGTTGGGGGCCTTCATTTGTCCCCAGTCCCCCAGTTTGGCAGTTAGCTGTTCTATACTCCCCTACCCTGTGTGCACGTGTGCCTGCCTGCACACATTCACGCACATGCGCACACACAGCCCTGCTGGCCAGGGCTTCAGCTAAGGGCTCCGGCCTGCCCTCCCTGGGGGCTCTCCCCCTCCTCCACTAGCCCTTCCCAGACACTCGCCCTCTTGGAGCGTCCATTTCAATGCAGATCAGGAAACGGCCAAGCTATTCTGCTGGGGAGGGTGTTAAAACATATACAGCCTCTTTGTACTTTGCCCGGCTCTTTCTTCCAGAGTTCGTTTTTGGTGTCTGGCTTAAATGGAAACTGCACCCGCTCCTTGTCTTCTCTCCCGCAACCCTATTCCCACTCGGGTCATCCACCCCCAGGGGTTGGTGCTGGCAGGGGGAGGTGGAAGGTGTGCCGACTTTGGAACCGGTCCCCCAGCGGTCCCCTGCTGTCATCCTCCTCTTAGCTCTGGAGCAGTGGGGAGAGATGCCTGGAAATCTCCTTCCACTTCAGAAGCTCCCTGGCTCTGGGTTTGAACCCCTAAGCATGTAGCCTAGAATCAGGGGAGACTGATTGGGTTACCTGGTCTGACCTTTCCTTTTCTGGTCCAGGAAACTGAACCATGGAAAGAAACGATTGGCCTCATCCAAGGTCAGCCGTGAATGGGTTACTGAGCTGGGCCCGGAACCCGGTCTCAACCAGCCCATTAGCTCATGAAACATTTATTGCACGTGTGCCGTTGGCCCCTGTTGGCCCAGCACAGCCCCCTTAGCCACTCTCGCGCTCATGAATAAATGCTTTGCAGCTCTGAGTGAGCCTGGGGGTGGGGCGGGCAGGGTTCGCTTCCCAGCGCTCGGGAAAAGGACTCGGGATGGGGCATCTTCAGCACTAGTCCCAGATCCTCTGCAGCCGTGGCCGTGGCCGGGGGAGGATGGATCGGCATCAGAGCCCCAACCCAGCAGCATGTGTCTTTACAGGGTGATTGTGTTGTGGATTTGAGGGAAGTGAAACCTTTTATGGAGAGTACAAAGCTGCTCATCTGCTAGGGCCTGTTTAACCAAGAGGATGCGTGGCTTCCTCTCTCGCCCCCCCATCCTCTCCCCCAGCCCTGCACAGGAGCTGACTTTTGTCCTGTGCAGCGCTAATGGCCCACTGGCTTGTTCCTGCCATCACTTCCTTCGTGGGTAGGGGAGCAGGGAGTCTTCTCACCACGCCCTGGGAGTCACCAGCTGAGAGTCACCTGTGCCAGGCCCAGGTGAGAGCACAGGAGGAAGAGCTGGCTCGACCCAGGGTAAGGGAGCAGATGCCAGGTGCCTGGACCTTGCCCTGTCCGCAGGGCTCCCGCCTAGACTCCCACCCCTGCTCCCTGGTGGACCTTGACCGCAGCTGGGAAGCACAATGCGCAGCTACAGCCAGCCAGTGTGATCTGGCGCGGGACGGACAGGCACAGAGGCCTCTAGGGAAGAGTCCTGAAACTCTTTCCTGGCATTTGCAAGTGGGAAGGGTCCTTCAGGGGGTCTCTGGCCAGCCTTCTGGTTTTGTGGCTGGGGAAGCCCAGAGAGGTGGAGGGACTGGCTGCAGCTCATACAGCGGGGTGGCGCCCGCGCACTGGGGTGTCTCACCCAGCCAGTGTGGCTGTGTGGGGAGGGGTGGAGTTTTCCACTGATGTCTGGCTTTCGTGCCCCTGCTGTTGTGTCCTTAAAATGACTTTCCAAAGGTCTACCATAAATACCATAATAGCCAACAATTATTGGGCAACTGCTTTGCTTCAGGCTCCTCTCGGACTGCCTGGGTTCAACTCTGAGCTCCACCCTTTGTGAGCTCTGTAACTTTGGGCAGGTTATGTTTAACTTCTCAGACTTTGGTCTCCACATCTGTAGAGCAGGCTTACTAATAGTGTAATAAGAATTAACATACTGCCTTCCCCATAGGTTGAGAAGACGGAGCATGCACAGTGCCTGGCACATAGTAAGTGCTCAAGAAACGATAGCCTTAGTCTTTGTCATGCCTTACCTCTGACTTAGGGATGAGGAGGTCACGGGGTGCCTCAGGCCCAACCAAAGCCTGGACCCTGTCTCCTGATCCCCAGCACCCACTGTTATCCACGCTCTCTTCCTCTGTAGCATGAAAGGCTGGCACATCATCTCTGCGAGGCCCCCAGTAATAACCCAACTGCATATTAATTCAGCCTGCCAGGGAAGCCTGTTCCCTTGGGAGAGGTGTTAGAAAGGCGGAGATTGCATCTGGATTGGGGGCAGGCAGTGTCAGGCTTTGTCAGCTGTGTGCTGTTGTGCAGAGTAGCTGCGAACAGGAGCTGACCGTGGGACCTCCAGCCGGGTACTCACCCCTCGGAGCCTCAGTCTCCTCATCTGAAAATCATGAGCTGTGATCACATCATTGTTTCCCAAAGTGGGTTCTCAGAAACACCAGTCTCAAAAGGGAGAGCTGCAGGGTACGCCGCCCCTTTCCTGGGAACCTGTCAGCCTATTTGTCTGCAAGGGAAGTCACGAAGTAAGGAGCCCTTGGCCTCACCCAGCCTTTCTCAAACCTGCAGGACACACTACCCGCCCCCTTTCTAATGCACAATAACTACTGAAAAGACCAGTGGAACATTTTGGGAAATGCCAGGCTAAATGGTCTCTTCCAGCCCTGGCATCTGCTGTTCCCTCCACCCCAGGATGGTTTATCTGCTGAAGAACTACCTTCCTGGGGGGCCTCACGGTGGGCAAGGCAGGGAAGGCATCCACCTGGACAGAAATCCTCCCCCCAGCCTGCCTTCCTGGCAGTTCCAGCTGATTTCTACCCACCCTCCAGCCTGCATCTGTGTCACTTTCGCTGGCCTCCTTTTCTTTTCTTTATTTGTTAACCAGACCACAAATCTGTTTGTGGTTGGCCAGTCCCAAAAGCAAGGCCAGTTCGGCAGAGGGGTGGGACCGCTGCCATGTCCCTAGAGATGGGCGCAGAGGCTCTCAGCCTGTCAGAGCTGGAAGGGGCTATGCCTGCCTGCAGGGGCTGGGAGCCCCCCGAACCTGCGCGCACACCTTGGCAAACATGCATTTTTCTGGAGAGATGGTCCTCAGCTTTATTCAGATCCTCAAATCAGTGGGGGTATCCGAAAGTGATGTCAAAACTGTGGCCTTAATCCAAGGGTCTACCCACACAGTCCCTGGCCCTGGAGTGGAGTGGAACTGCCATCCTGCCTGTCTCCCCGCCCTGCCCACACACCCTTCCATCCTAGCTCAGTTGTGTGACCTCTCTGGATGTGAAGACGTCTGTGTTTACAACCCCTGCTTCTAATCCAGCTCGACTGGACCAAGGTCATGAACAGTGGCAGGCCCCTAGGACACAAGCCTTGGCACAGGGCTAGGGTGGCCCGGGGACGGTGGGGGAGTGGCAGACAGGTATGGCCTCCTGCACCAGCTGACCTCACTGTGGAACCGTCCCGTCTGGTCCTGGCTGAAATGCTGGGGATTAGGAAGTTCCCGCCCACCCCTTCTTCCAGGAAGGCTGGGCAGGACTGGTTTAGGACTCACCTCCTCTGGGTCAGGAGTCCAGCTCCAGCCCTGCTGGCCACCCAGTTAATGGACGGTTTTCGTGGGCCGGGGGCCCGCTGGCATTTACGTACACTCCTGTCTTCAGAACGCCTGCTGGTGGTGGGGAGGGCAGCCTGGGGCCTTGGGGAGAGCCGTGGGCCCAAGCTGGGGTTCCGTGCTCATGCTGGCCGGCCCACCGCGTCGCCATGGATGGGTCACTTGGCCCCTCTGGCTCACAGTCCTCACGTCCCCGACCCTCTGGGATTTGAGCAGTGGGCTTTGTGGCTGCTGGGGAGTGAGCAAGGGGACTCCTTGGCCACCAGCCTCCCTGCCCAGTTTGCCTGGCCCGTCTGAGCTCCATGGCCTTCTCGTGCCTCAGCTCCTGGGAGAAGGGCAGAAAGCTTTGGGTGTGATTTCTTTTTCTATTTGTATAAATGTAAGGGTGGGAGTGCAATTTTGTTACATGGATACATCACACAGTGGTGAAGTCTGTGCTCCTAGCGCATCCATCGCCCAAGTGATGCACGTTGCACCTATTAAGTGACCTCTCCTCACCCACCCCTCCCACCTGGGTGTGACCTCTTGTTTGGCGTTCGGTGGTGGGGCGGCGAGGCTGTGAGTTTGGCATCAACGACCTCCTGCAAAAGGATGCCCTTCCGATTCCTGCTCCCCCGGCACTGGCCTGGGTCAACACCTCCACCTGCCTTTTTGGCTGTGCGTGGGCTTTCTGCCTCGTGGATGGCCTCCGTCCTGGCCAGCTCCCCAGAGGGGCCCAGGCAGTGTGCTCAGCTCCACCCAAGGGCTCTGGACACTACTGTTTCCGGTATTCCTGGGACCTTTGATTCCCAAGGACCTCGGCGACCACCTCCTCTGATGCCTGCCACACAGGTGACTTGTGTCCCTTCTGCAGCGTCCCCACAGAGCACCTTCTTGTGTCGGCTTGCATGCTTCCGGGCACAGGCTGCTCCCCACCTCCCTGGCGGCCCCCTCGGTCTAGGCATGTCACGTGGAGCCTAGAAGGATAGCCCTCCGCTAGTTCTCATCTCAGGACCATGTGGAATACGGCGAATTCGATTCTCAGGAACTCTCTTCCATACTTCGCGTCAGGGATCGTGTCCTCAGAGAACTCTCCTCTTTAGGCTGAGTCTACGGCTGGAGCAGGCAGAGGGGGCTTCTTGGAGGAGGTGGCCTTCTTATATCCCCTGGACCTCCTTATTATCTCTGCCTCTGGTAAAAGTCTGGGCAGCTTAGAGACCTCAGGCCTGACCTGGAAATAACCTGGCCCAGGTTGTGAAACCGAGAAGTAGGCTGGGGAGGCTCCAGCAGTGGCTCACTGGGGCCCGAGGGGAAGAAAGCGGCTTGGCATCAGCTCGTCAAGCAGGGTCAGACATGCTGGCAGTTCGAGAAGGCGGTCTGTCTCCCAGCCTCTCCCAGCACGCTCACCTGCACCTGGAGCCCCTCGATAGCCAGGGGCTGTGGGTAGCATTTCCTCCCGCCTGCCTGCCCCTGGCTCCTTGCTGAACTCCTCTGGGTCCAGCTCTTTCCCCTGCCACTCTGTCAGGGCACAGAGTATCTGCAAGCCCCAGAGACCCGGCCTTTTGGCAAGGAGCACTGGATTTGGAGTCAGAATTTCTGGCATTGCCTCCTAATGGCTTCACTGGGGGCTGTTGCAAG
Source organism: Avahi laniger (assembly GCA_963575035.1). Classification (NCBI taxonomy): domain Eukaryota; kingdom Metazoa; phylum Chordata; class Mammalia; order Primates; family Indriidae; genus Avahi; species Avahi laniger. The sequence continues at coordinate 37,964 of CAUYSK010095161.1, forward strand.
AGTCACATGGGAGAGCCGGTGCCTCGCATGCTCTGTAGTGTCACCGCGTCTGGGAGTGTAAAGTTTTATGACCGTGTGCAGCAGTGATAATGGCAGCGCAGAGAGGCGTGGGAGATCATCCAGGCCAACCCTTTTATTTAGCTGCTGAGCCTGACCCCGGAGGGGACAGGGTCACATGGCAAGGCCCTGGCAGAGTCGGAACTAAAACCCAGGTGCTCCCACCGTCCATCCAGTGCCTGGCCCCTGCCTTGTTACCCCACAGAAACCCTTCCCTGGAGTCAGGCACAGGAGAGGCTCCTCTGTGGCAGTGGCACTGGCCTGGCCCGGCACTTACCGGCTTCATCTCCCAAAGCTGCTGGGCCTCTGGCTGTGCTCACCAGAACTGCCAGGCCTGGGCGCAGGCAGGCGGTCACCAGGGTCTCTGTGAGACAGCCGGCTCCTCCAGCCCGGGTACCTGCCTGTGACTGCTGCCCTGTAGCAGGCACTTTCTCTCACTGCCTGGCTCATACAGCCGTCACCTTGGATGGAAACAGCCCCCAGGAGCCTACCAGAGACCATTGCCCAGTTGTCTGGCCCAGCTGGCCACAGGGCGTTGCCCAGGCTTGCACCAGGCCTTGCATTTGTGGCCCTAGATCCAGCCTGATGTGACTCCTCCCAGGCCCCCAAAGACCCAAAGATGCCCAAACTATTGGAGCAGGACGGACCTGGACAACCAGCTTATTAATTTTCTTCTCACCCATTTCCCAGATTAGGGAACTGAGGCCAGAAAGGATTCTAGCTATAGAGCCAGCAAGATCCCAAGTCCTCCTGGCCTGGCCTGGCCTCGCCTCCTTCTGCTTCCTCCCTCTGCTCCCCGAGGCTGTCCTTGGCCTGCCCATTCCTCATGCACGGGACTGAGTGGCTATGGGCACAGTAGCCGTGGCTTCTTTTTCCTCAGACTCCTCCAGGCCCCCGGGCCAGGCCCTGCTGGGGTCCTCGTGCCAGCCTGAGAATGAGGTTCTACCTGCGATCCCTCTGTGCCTCCCCTTCCCCAGCTCCCCAAGAAAGATGGATTCACTTACTCATTCATCAAATTTGTCAAACACCTACTATGTGCCAGACTCTATTCCAGGCCCTGGGGATACACTGGTGAACTTGACAGAGGCCCTGCTTACATCCTAGTAGATGAGACAGTCAACAAGTCAACAACTTAATGTATGATGCCATGCCGAGTTATAAGTGCTTTGAAGAAAAATAAACCAGGATCAGGTGACATAAGGAGATGAGTCAGGGAGAGGGCTCCCTTGGATGGAGTGGTCAGGGAAGGCTTCTCTGAAGAGGGTGCGATTGAGCAGATACCTCAGGGAGGTGAGGGAGTAACCCCGTGAATAGTTGGGAGAAGAGCTCTTTAGGCAGCAGGAGCAGCATGTGCAAAGGCCCTGTGGCAGGTGCATGTTTGGCATGCTCTAGGAAAAGCAGGGAGGCCAGTGTGGCTGGGTGGAGTGAAGGAAAGAGAGAGATAGGAGAGGGAGTCAGCAAGGTGATCAGAGACCAGGTCACAGAGGGCCTTATTAAGCACAGAAAAGGCTTCTGAATTCATGCTCAGTGATTTGGAAGCCACTGGAGGATTTTCAGTGAGGTACCTAGACTATCGGATATGCGTTCTAAGAAGGTCCCCTGACTGGTGAGCTGAGAATAAACTGTTAGGGAACAAGGTGGCATGGAGGAGACCAGCTGGGCAGCCTTTGCAGGAACCGGAGTGGTCAGTGGGGCAGGGAGACAAGGCCAGATCCTGGGTGTATTTGGAAGGTTGTCTGAGACTGTGCGTGGAAGCCCATTGTCTGCTCCTGTAAAGCAGGCTGCGGGGGTTGGCGCTAGAGAACTGGCCCAAGTCTCTGAGTCCTGGGGACCTCAGACCTTTTCCTCTCATGCTTACCAGCTTCCATGCCACAAGCTACTCTGTCACAGGTGCCCATTTAACGGTTGGAAAAATAGAGGCAGACCTGATACCCTGGTCTATGCTTGCAGTTGTGACATTCTGCATCTCATCTCCATGGCCCTCTCCAGCTGATCCCCTTCCATTCTTCCCCCACATTCTCATATCCTCTACTCTGTGCACCCTAGTTTTCTAACATGCCAGTCACCCGTCAGCCCTGGGGCTTTGGCATATGCCAGTTCCTCCACCCTGACGCTTCCATCTGGTGAACTCCTACCCATCCCTAAGTGCCCAGTTCAAAAGCTGCCATCTCTGAACTCCCTCCGCCGACACTCTCAGCCACTGAGGATTTCTTCTCCACTGAAAACTCTCCTATTTCCCTTCCACACTCCAGTGCCTGGGATCATCTTGGACTGGGGCCGGGTCTGTGCCTCCCTTCACACCCCCTCTTTCCGCTCTGTGTCCTCGCAGCCTGGCCCAGGGCCGGCACAGAGGAGGGAACAAAAACATTTCAGTGTATTCCTGGAGCAGTAGCTGGTTACTATGGAAACAAGGAAGTGTTGCAACTTCCTGAACTTGAGGTTGGGGTCAAAGAGGGCAGCTGTATGTTGGCCCCAAAGGATCAACCCAGGATGACCATCCTGAGGTTCTTATTAATTCAGAGTCACTTTAGGCAGGCCCTTTCCCCTCCCTCAGCCCTCAGTTTACCCATCAGTAAGATGGGGGTGTGGGGGTGGCTTGGCTCTCTGTTCCAGCGTTCTGTGTCCCTGTGCCTCCACTCCTGCCACAGGATCAGAGGCAGGCCCTATGCCCTCGTTGGGCCTCAGTTTCCTCACTTTGTTCATCTGTCTCCTCCAAGAAGATACCTCCTAAGTCAAGCAACTCCAGAATCCCAGAGTTTCAGCAGCTGGGCCGACGAGTCACTGGGATTCTTGTGACTTACAGAGGCACAAAGAGGGAGGTGGCGGTGTGGGGAGCAGGAGGGTGGGCTGGTGAAACCAGGCCGGCTCACGCTGGTCTGAACCTGTGCGGGCGCTCGGGTCTCCTTCCCTCACCTTGAAGGAGGCCAGAGCCAGTGTTTGTCAGTGGCCCTCGCCTCCGCTGGACGCTGCCGCCTCCCCATTCCGGCGCTGCAGCGTGTAGAGCCAGGCCTGCGCTCGGAGGGCTGGCAGGTCCCGGGGCAGCCCTGAGGCTGCTGCTGCCCACAGTGGCGGGGCCGAGTGGGTGGGCAGCATGTTCTCGCCATGTCTCTTCTCTCTCCGCTCCGTTGCTCAGAAGCCAAGAGCTAGCCAAGCGGGAAACTGCAGCCGGGCTGCGGGCACCCTCCTCCCACGGCCCTGCAGTGCCTGGGCAGGGTGGTTCTGGGGGCTCGGCCACAAAGTGCTCCAATCTAGCCTCTCCAAACCAGTGAGGCCAAGGGTCCAAGAGGCCCAGCATGGGACCAGGCCCTGAGACGAGTCCAGCCCCTGCCATTTGGCAGAGTGGGCAGAGGCCTCAGCCTGCCTAACACCCCACCCCGACTCCTGCCTGGAACTTGGGAATGGCTTTTGGCCTTCCCTACCAGACTCCAAAGAGTGACCTGGGATGAGAGCCCTCGGTGGCTTGCATGCTGATCTGCAAAATGAGTGGGGGTGCCTGCCTCCCAGGGCCACCAGAGGAGCAGGCAGAGAAAGGCAGTTGGTGGTCTCCAGAGCCCAGTAAAAACACTTGATAGTTTCGCCGGCAGTGGGCAAACCCAGCCTCCAGCCCAAGAGATGCCCCTGAGAACCGCTTTTGCAGGAAATGAAAACCCAGACATTTTCAGAATGAGCATCTTATTCTGGGTATGAGACGTGCCTCTCCCTCTGATTCCGAGCTGTGCCTAGTGGCCAGGGACTCGAGTGGCCACCAAGATGTGCCTTCCTGTCCTGCCTGCCACTGCTCTCTGTCTTTCCAGGGTTGGTCTGAATGACACCCCCAGGGCAGCACTGCGAACCAGGAAGGGAGGGGCCCAGGTAAGCCACAGGAGACCCATTTCCCTGCTCTACTATGGATCAGCTTCCTAAGTGGACAAGCTCCTTGCTCTCTCTGCCATCAGTTTCCCCATCTGTGCATTGAAGCCCCTTTTAGCTGGAACACTCCTTTTGGAAACCTGTTTAAGCATTTTTGCCTCCCGGATAGGTGAGGTTCCCTAAACTAGACCCACAGAATTAAATGCCGAGTATCTTAACTCGCGAAGTTCTCATTCAACAGCCTTGGCCATCACAGACAGGGGTTTGTGTTTCATCGTGTGGGCAAGGAAGAACAGGTCTCCCCACCCCTCCTCACCTTTCAAGCTTCGATTCTGTCATTACCTCCCCCCAGGGGCCTCTTGGGTGTTCCTTTCTGGGCCCCCCAGCCCTGTGCATTCTCCTCCACTGGACTGTCTCCTCCGTAAGGGGACAGCTGGGTACCAGCTGTGTCTTATTCCTGTATCCCCAGACAATACCTGGAGCAGAGAAGGTGCTCAGTAAAGCTTGATGAATTATTGAATGATCAAATGAAAGCTCTCAGCTATCTAGACAGTTCCGCTGGCCAGAAAGCCCAAGTTTCTCGGCACACAGGTTTCACTGTTATGTCTGCTTGCTGGAGTTTTGCTCATCATATAGGATCTTTTAAAAAAAAAAATCTATTTTTTGGAAACTCTGTGGCTGGGACTAATTTTCTATACCTTTGGCCAATCTCTTGTCTTTCAAAACCAGTGCTTTCTGACTTACCTTTTTGCATTTCCTTTATGCACCTTGTCTGAACAGCTACTTTTTCACTTGTGGATTCCAAATAGTAAATAATTCCACCTCTCCTTTTATTTGGATTTCTCATGCCAAAAAGGCAAGGAGGGTTAGTAAACACTCTGCTTTGGTTGTTCTTTGTTTTGTTAAGTATTTTTACTTCTTAGCATGTTAGATTTTATCTGCCTTTTCTACCTCCCTGAACCCCAGGCCTCCACCCCTCCACCATTGTTCAGTGGCCTCGTGTCTGCTAGGACTGCTGTGTGTGGCAGTGTGTGTTGCTCGCTGCAAAACTCGGAGGTGGTGCTCACATTGCAGTCCCCACAGATGATACATTTATTAATTTTCTGGCAGTGGTGGTGGTAAAGTGCCTTGAGGGAGGGGAGCCTCGTTCTAATTCTCACACAGCTACCGCAGGACTGCTGCAGCTGAAATTTGGAAGTCACACCGACTCCTTCCCAGGACTGCACCCCATGACATTGGGATTCCACGTCCCCACGCCTTGCCCAGAGGATGACGGGTGGGTGTGTGTAGTGACGCAATGACGCCTTGGGACTCCACCTTCCCAGTGTTCCTGAAGCCGCCCCTCCTCTCCACCCAACGAAGCGGCCTTCTGCCTTGGTGTCCACCTCCAGCTTCCCCTTCCCTGTTCTCCCTTCACCTGGCCACCAGTGTGGGCCTTAATAAAAGGCACCCCTGATCGGTCACCTCCACTAATACTCCTTCATGCCTCTCCATTACATGCAACCTGGCATTCAAGGCCCTTTGTTCTCTGGCCCCAGCTGAACTTTTACTTGTGTGTGCTTTGCACATTCTGTTCCTGTTCCACTCTGCTCTGTCTGCCTGGTGAACTCCTAGTCATCCTGCAAAGCCCTACTCAAACCTCAGCTAGCCTTTGGGCACCAGCAAGGTTAAGTGGATTGGGACTCCCCTTGCCCCCCAGCTCCCCAAGCACTGTTTTCTGACCACTGTTGCAGCTGTCATCTGGCGGGAACACAGCTAACCTTCAGGATGCCGCTCTGGCTCCTGACTCCCACACACCCAGCACCACCAGCTTGGCATCTAGCGAACATTCCAGAATGCTCTCTGCAGAGGTGAATAATAAATGGCGCTACCCTTTGTGCAGAGCTGGAGGTTTTTATGGCTTGGAGCAGCCCCGTATTAATGGTCTGACCCCGTGGTCCCTCCTTTTACCCTCCCCCTTGCCAGCTAGAGCCAGAGCAATGGCTGGACTGTGCCGGGCTCCCAGGAGTGCCTCCCGGGCCGGGTTGTTTTGCACAAAGCTGCCGGGGTCTGAAGACACCTGTGAGTCAGCTGTGCCTGCATTGCCGCCCGCCCAGGCTCGGCTTCCTGGGAGAATTGGCTCAGCAGCAGCAGCCAGGGCCAGGCCGCAGGGCCTCTTGGGCAAGACTCCCTGGGCAGGGCCAGGGGCTGGGGCCTGGTGCACAGGGCCTGCGCACCAGGCGAGTCTGTGGGCAAATGGGCTCCAGCTTGCCATGGTGCTGGGGGAGGGCAGGAGGGAGGGACACCCTTGTGCTGAGTAAACACGGGTGTTCAGGCCTGCCTAGGCACGTCCCTGCGCTCTGTCAGTTAAAGGTGCAGGACGGCATTTCACAGAGCTGGGAGTTGCCAGGTGTCAGTGAGAGGGTGACAGGGAGGGACACGTGGGAGCCTCCACAGACTCTGCCTGGGACTCAGCCCCTCCAGGCTTTCCAGAAACAGCAGAGGCTGCAGGGGGTTTGGGGTCCCTGGGCAGCCTCTGACAGCCTCCTCCCGTCTATGAGATCTTTGCTGCAATGCCGGCAGCTCCCTGGGGCCTGGGGCGGGCGTGTGGGCCATGCACAGGTACGGAGGTCAGCCCGGTCTGAGACCAGAGCTTCCACTTCGCTGTGCCCACTGCAGATGCGTTTGGGGCCTCACTCACCTGAGGCAAAGCTCACGTCCTTGGGAACACCCATTGTGTACCAGGCGGGGCCATGACTTGGTTTTTCTTTTTCAGTCCTTGGCTATTGGTTCAAATGAGTAAACCACGGGTGTGGTGGCCCGCCCCCGCCCCTCACCGGCGAACCCTGAGCGGGTACTGGGCTGGGGCAGCCCCGGGGGCAGTGGGCAAGCAGCCTGGGAGTCGGCGCAGCTGGTGGAGTTCATTGCCACCCAGGAGAGCTTCTCTGTGGTCCACGGCTGGAGCGTTGGCACGTTGGATCGTTCTCCCCACCCAGCTGGAGCCGAGTGGGCCCACTTCAGTGGAGGAAAAAGTAGCCCTTGGCATTTGTGTGAACACAGATTGAGGGGCGGTGGCAGTGACAAGGAAAGCGGGTGCTACCCGTCAATCCACCTCGCTTTTCTTTTCCGAGATGAACTCAACTGAGAGTTTTTTTTGCCTTCTCTGTTTTCTTCTCACTGGGTTTTATTTTATTTTATTTTATTTTATTTTATTTTGAGACAGAGTCTCACTTTGTTGCCCTGGCTAGAGTGAGTGCCGTGGCATCATCCTAGCTCACAGCAACCTCAAACTCCTGGGCTCAAGCGATCCTCCTGCCTCAGCCTCCCGAGTAGGTGGGACTACCATGCCCGGCTAATTTTTTCTGTGTATTTTTAGTTGTCCGATTAATTTCTTTCTAATTTTAGTAGAGACGGGGTCTCGCTCTTGCTCAGGCTGGTTTCGAACTCCTGAGCTCAAACAATCCGCCCGCCTCGGCCTCCCAGAGAGCTAGGATTACAGGCGTGAGCC